>OZ024740.1:413134364-413161864 GCA_964016885.1 Eledone cirrhosa
ATGTATATATATATATGTTAATCAATTTCTAGTTATTATATATATGTATATATATATATATATATATATATATATATATATATATATATATATATATAGTAATAATAATAGATGTGATGACTAAAATCAAAAGAAGGCTCGATAAGGATAAATATTTATCAAATATATAAGAATCATAGAGCAACTATGTTTTCCTTTGGTTGCAATGTTTTTCGAAATAATTTCTGCGTTCACAGATTGATTTTTTTTAGTTTCAGAAGATCCCGTTAAGTGTGAAAGCAACGATTCTTTGCTTAAACTTTAATCTGTTATTTTAATATATATATATATATATATATATATATATATATATATATATATATATATATATTGATGCGAGACAAACGACAACAGAAACACGAAACCTCCATCTGAATTTTATTTTTAAAAATCATAAGAACTGTGAAACTATGTGACTAAATAAATAAATATTCTTGAAAGACTCCAGTTGCATTTTCCATTTGTTTAAGTTATATCCCAGCGTGGGATATCTCTTTTTAAAACCCTCATTTTCTGTTATATAATATATATATGTGTGTGTGTGTGTCGAAACTGGAGAAAAAGCTAGACGGGGCATACACACGTATTCTCCGTGCTGCTTAAAATGTATCTTGGAGGGAACACTCAACAAATAAGGATCTCTATGGCAATATACTACCTATCACCAGGTCAATACGTAAACAGAGACTCGGATTTGCTGGCCATTTCTGGCGCAGCAAGGAAGAAATAGCAGGTGATGTATTGTTATGGAGTCCATCTCATGGAGCAAGAAACGCTGGTCGTCCCAAGAAGACATGCGTCAAGCAACTTGCGGACGATACTGGATGCACTGCGGAAAAATTAGCAAACGCTATGAGGGACAGAGATTGATGGAGGAAACTTGTCGTAGAAAGCCGAGCAAGCTCGACCTGATGATGATGGTGTATGTATGTATCTATTTAACTATCTCTTCTCTCTTTATTCATCTCATGCTTGCTGACAACAGCCTGTGATTTATGTAGAATTTATCGACACATTAAATCTAAAAATATAGATCCATATCAAGATATTTTTTATTGATTACATCATTTGTTAAAGGATATATTTATATTAATAATAGACATATCTATTCATGTTTATTCCTAACGTCAGTGTAAATATCTGAAAATATATCTAATAATCCGCTCACAAATGAAGGTTCCTTCATTTGTTTTTAAGATTTAAGTACACTGGTATTTAAAACATCCCCTTCAGTGTGCAAATACGTGTGTGTATGTGTGAGTTTGCACGTGAGTCTACGTGTAGGTATGGCATATTGAACAGACATCGAAGCCATGAAGATGCATTTGATAAAATACATTTAGTTTTATTTTCTGGTATAAAAAAATAAGAATCAAATTATGTTTTTTTAATGTTATCAAATGCATTGTATTGGCTTCCACGTCTGTTCACAATTTTGAATTTATCACAAAAATGTAATGTCATCTATCTATCTATCTATCTATCTATCTATCTATCTCTCTCTCTCTATATATATATATCTAGCTCTCCCTCTTCCTCTCTCTCTCTCTCTCTCTCTCTCTCTATATATATATATATATATATATATATATATATATATATATATATATATATATATAGAGAGAGAGAGAGAGAGAGAGAGAGAGAGAGTGAGAGAGAGAGTGTGTGTATTTATATATATATATATAGTGAAAAATTGAACGGGAACAAAACAGAAGGCAGTACGAACAAAGGTTTATTAGTTTCACGCTCTTGAGAGTGGGGTGGTGGTCGGGTCGACGTTTCGGGCATAATCCCTTCTTCAGGCGAAAAGTGTGTGGGAAGAGAGTTCCAAGCGTGTGTTGGGGAGTGGGGGAGAGACATTTAGAAAAAAGGGGGTGAGAGGAAACGGTACAAATGAAAATAAATATAAAAGCATAAAAGAATAAAAATAAACATGAAGTAAAACAAGTAGTGGAAGGGTGTGGGGCGTGTAGGGGTGGTGGCGGGTGGTGTGGGTGAGAGGAAGGCGGGGTGTCCGAGCGGGGAGAGCTGAATGTGGTGTGTGTGTGTAGGTGTACGTGTGTGTGTGCGTGTGTGGATGGGGAGGCGTCAGAGGGGTGGGGGAGGGGAGGAGAGGATTCCGGAGGCTGAGTGTGTAAATATGTGGTGGTACGCACGTGTGTGTGGTGTTTATACGTATTGTGGATGTAGGTGGCGCGTGGGAAAAAAAATTTTTTTAGTGTATGTCCGTGGGTAAGTTCCTAAGGTAATTCCGTAGAGGATGTGGTGGGATGCCGGGTAATTTCCTTGTGATGGAGTTGAATCGTGGGAGCGATGTCCAATGTGTGTAATCCGTGGTTGGGTTTGTCGGAAGAGAGATGTGGGGTGCAAGCGCAACGGGAAATGATTAGAGGGTCAAGGCAGGAGGAAGGTTGTGTGTCTGTGTGTGCGGAGAGGTGGTCAGAGATTCAAGGCATAGCAGCAGTCGGAGATAATGGCAGGTGGTGAAAGTCGATGTGTCAGTGTGTGCGGAGGTGCGGTGGACAGGGGTGAGTATGGATAGGTGTGAAAGGTGTGGTGAGAAGGGGGTGTATTAGTAGAGATGTGTGTGTGTGTGGTGAAGGGGTGTTAGTGGGTGTTAGTATACTGGTGGTGGGGAAAGGGTTGAATAGGGGTGTTAGTGGGGGTCAGTGGTGGTAGGGTGTATAGAGTGGGTGGTGTAAGTGGGTGTGTGGGTTCGCGTGCGTGGGGTCGGGGGAGGGGGGGGGGGGCTTGGTGTTAGTGGTATTAGTTGTTGGGTGGTGGGAGTGGATGTATGGGTGTGGGGTTAGTGGTGGTAGTAGGGTGTGGTTAGTGTGAGTGCGTGTATATATGTACCGCTGGGTGTGTGCGTGATAAGGGGAAGGAAGGAAGAAGAAAGGAGGGATGTTAGTATTGTTAGTTGGGGAAGGGTGGTCGGGTGTGTGGTGGGGTTGTTAGTATTGTGTATGTATGTGGGGGGGGGCATGGCGGTCGAAGGCTAAAGGAATAGGGGCGGGAAGTTCAGGCCGGGTGGAGTGTGGGTCTGTAGGGTGAAGATGGTGCGTTGTTCGACCCTGAGGAGGGTGGTGGGTGTTCCGTGGCCTTGGAGTAGGACACAGACTGTGAGGTGGTGCGCGGAATGTCTAGGGGCTCCAAAGTGGCGGGTGATGGGGGAACTACCGCCGAGACGAATATCCCGGAGGTGTGCGGTAAACTGTTTCGCCAGGCGACGTCCAGTCTGTCCGACGTAGGTTGCGCTGCACTCCTTGCAGCGAAGTCCATAGACTAGGTTGGAGGAAGTGCAGCGGAAAGCGTGCCGGACAGAGCGAGAGTGGCCGTTGGGACCCTGGAAGATGGTGGTGTTGGTGATGTGGGGACAGGTGTTGCAACGAGGCGTGGAACAGGGAAGGGAATCGGGGGGGGAGCTGCGGACGATGAGGGTGCAGAGATTGCGTGCGCGTTTGGAGGAGGGGAGTGGTGGGGCTGGGAAGATGTGGGAGGTGGAGGAATCCACTGGAGGCGTCGGAAGAGGCGGAGGATGGTGCGGTGGAGGGGTAGGGTGGAGGGTGATAGGTGATGGGGACTGGGAGACGGTGGGTGGGTGTGGGGTGAGGGTGGTGGAGCGGGGGACAGCACGGGCGCGGGTGAGGGCGGTGTGGACGAGAGAGGGGGTAACCTCTGCGGATGAAATGGCTGACTAAGGAAAGGGCCTGGGACTCAAAGTCAGCATCTCGGCTACAGAGGCGGCGGATCCTGAGGAGTTGGGAGTACGGAATAGAGTGTTTAGTGTGTGTAGGGTGGGAAGAGGTGAAGTCGAGGTAGGAGTGGGAGTCGGTGGGTTCGAAGAAGGCGGAGGTGTCAAGGGAGTGGTGGGAGGTGTCGAAGGCGACGGAGATGTCTAAGAAGTGGACGTGAGTGGTGGAGATACAGGTGGTGAAGTGGAGGGAGGGGTGGAAGGAGCAGAAGAAGGAGAGAAAGGAGTCGAGCTGTTCTCGGGTGAGGGTCGTGGCTCCGATACAGTCGTCGATGTAACGACCGTACAGTTCGGAGCGTGGGTCCGGAGTACTGGGCAAAAATTTGGGCCTCAACATGGCCAACAAAAAGGTTGGCACAGATTGGGCCCATTCTTGTGCCAATGACTACCCCCGTGACCTGTTGGTAAAACTCACCCGAGAAAGAGAAACAGTTTAGGGTGAGGACAAGCTCGGCGAGGCGAAGGAGGGTGGGGGTAAAGGGGATGGGGGAGGAGCCAAGGTCGAGGTAGTGCTTGAGGGCACGCAGGCCGTCGACGTGGGGGATGGCTGTATAGAGCGACTTGATATCTAGGGTGAAGAGAAAGGGCTGTGGGCCGGGTGGGAAGGTGAAGGAGTCGAATAGGCGAAAGGCGTGGTTGGTGTCGGAGATGTGGGAGGGGAGGGTGGTAACCATGGGGGCGAGGATGGAGTCAAGAAAGGCGGAGATGTGTTCGGTGGGGCAGTTGCAAGCGGAGACGATGGGGCGGCCGGAGTTGTCAGGTTTGGGGAGTTTGGGGAGAAGTAGATAGTGGGGGTGTGAGGGGGGGACGATGAGGTGGGAAGCGCTGGGGGAGAGGAGGGAGGAGGAGACAAGATGTTGGATGGTGGAAGAAACTTGTTGTTGGTAGAGGGGTGTGCGATCGGAGGGTAGAGGGCGGTCGAAGAGGGGGCTACGGAGCTGCCTGAGGGCTTCGGCCGTGTAGAGGTCCGCGCGCCACACCACCACGGAGCCTCCCCTGATCGCCGGTTTGATGACGATGTCATCTCGGCAACGGGGGGAGCGGAGAGCGAGGAGTTCGCCCCGTGAGATGTTATTCCATTGGAACCGGGGGCGGAAGTCGAAGCGATTAACTGCGCTACGGCTGGCATCGACGAACGCGTCCAGGGTGCTAAATTGCCCTGGAGCCGGCGTCCAAGACGATGGTCATCGGCGCAGGGCGAGAAATTGGTTTGGGGCGTTCGGAGCCGGTGGTGTTTGACCGAAATGTGCCTGTAGCTTCGTGCGTCGCACGAATCGCTCGACTTCCGTTCGTGTGCGGAAGTCATCGCTGTGTGGCGTGTGGGGTATGAAGCGAAGGCCTCTACTGAGTAGTGAGCGCTCAGGTGCGGAGAGGGGGAGGTCAGGGTGTATGGTGACAACAAGTGGTAGAGTTTGGGTGTGTGAGGGAGATTGGGTAGGAGGTGAGGGAGGGGTGGAGAGTGGCGGGTGGTGGTGGATGGAGGTGGTCGGGAGGAGTGAGTGTAGCTTACTGGCGTTGGTGGAGGTGAGGAAGGAGAAGAGGTCGTGGTTGAGGTTTTGGATGAAGAGGAGGATGGCGTGGGCGAGGAGGGGTGGCAGGCGGAGTTAAGGCGGAGGAGGGTGGCGGTCAGTTGGTAGTCAAGTTTGCGGATGGTGGAGCGGGAGGCCTGGAGGGAGTTGCGCATTAGGAGGCGCGAGGATCGGGTGATGATACGTTGGGTGGAGAGGGATGCGGAGTGGGGGGATTGTAGACGGAAGCCGAGGGGGATAAGGTGGGGATGTAGGCAGCGGCTGAGGAAATGGATGTGGCTGGAAGGCCGGGTTTTGGCGAAGAGATGGTAGGAGAGTTGAGGGGCTGAAGTGAGATAGCAGGGTGGGAGGAGGTGGTGAGGAAAGTTTGAGAAGGGTGTTGAGTTGGTGGAGAAAGGATCTCAGGCCGGGCATGGTGGGCGTGGAGTGAAAGCAGGGGGAGGAATGAGAAGGAAGGTGTGTGAAGCGGGGGGGGGGGGGGGGGTAACGAAGGCGTGAGTGCGAATGATGGGCAGAGACGGGGAAGGGAAGAAAATCAAAGAGAAATAACGTAAGGAGAGTATACACAGGAAAATCATAGACAAAAAATCATAATCTTTAAAAAACACAGGCAATCATTGACAAAAATACATAGACAGAAATAAAAAAAGTACAGTAAATAAATCAATAAAAAAGTAATGCAAAGAAAAGCAAAAAGTAAAAAACAAGTTGTGGGAAGGTGTGGGGAAAGTTCAGCGAGTGGTCATGGCGGATTAGATCGGGGTTGAGCCGCTAGTCAAGGTAGTATTCCAAGGAGGTATGGAAGCCGTGGGAGGGTGTATTGTATAGTGAAAAATTGAACGGGAACAAAACAGAGAGGCAGTGCGAACAAAGGTTTATTAGTTTCACGCTCTTGAGAGTGGGGTGGTGGTGGCGGACGAAGTTTCGGGCATAAGCCCTTCTTCAGGCGAAAAGTGTGTCGGAAGAGAGTTCCAAGGGTATGAAGGGGAGTGGGGGAGAGACATTTAGAAAAAAGGGGGTGAGAGGAAACGGTACAAATGAAAATAAATATAAAAGCATAATAAAAATAAAAATAAACATGTAGTAAAACAAGTGGGGAAGGGTGTGGGGCGTGTAGGGGTGGTGGCGGAGGGAGTGGGGAGAGGGAGGCGGGGTGTCCGAGCGGGAAGGGCTGAATGTAGTGTGTGTAGGTGTACGTGTGTGTGTGTGTGTGTGTGTGTGTGTGTGTGTGTGTGTGTGTGTGTGTGTGTGTATGTGAATGTGAGTGTTGGAGGAAGAACGGGGGTTGCATGCTCAGGAAAAGGTGTGTGTTGGTGGGGTGTATGTCGGTGTGTGTGTGCGTGTGTGGATGGGAAGGAGTCAGACGGGTGGGGGAGGGGAGGAGAGGTTCCGGAGGCTGAGTGTGTAGATATGTGGTGGTACGCACGTGTGTGTGGTGTTTATACGTATTGTGGATGTAGGTGGCGTGTGGGAAAAAAAATATATTAGTGTATGTCCGTGGGTAAGTTACTAAGGTAATTCCGTAGAGGATGTGGTGGGATGCCGGGTAATTTCCTTGTGATGGAGTTGATTCGTGGGAGCGATGTCCAATGTGTGTAATCCGTGGTTTGTTTGGTCCTAATAAACAGTCATATAACATACAGCACGCACAACAGCTATACGGAACACACTAAGTAACAGACAACCTCATTACAGTACACACTAAGTAACAGACAACCTCATTACAGTATACACTAAGTAACAGACAACCTCATTACAATACACACTAAGTAACAGACAACCTCATTACATTATACACTAAGTAACAGAAAACCTCATTACAATACACACTAAGGAACAGACAACCTCATTACAGTACACACTACGTAACAGACAACCTCATTACAATACACACTAAGTAACAGACAACCTCATTACAGTACACACTAAGTAACAGACAATCTCATTACAGTACACACTAAGTAACAGACAACCTCATTACAGTATACACTAAGTAACAGACAACCTCATTACAGTATACACTAAGTAACAGACAACCTCATTACAGTATACACTAAGTAACAGACAACCTCATTACAGTACACACTAAGTAACAGACAACCTCATTACAGTACACACTAAGTAACAGACAACCTCATTACAGTACACACTAAGTAACAGACAACCTCATTACAGTACACACAAAGTAACAGACAACCTCATTACAGTATACACTAAGTAACAGACAACCTCATTACAGTACAAACTAAGTAACAGACAACCTTATTACAGTACACACTAAGTAACAGACAACCACATTACAGTACACACTATGTAACAGACAACCTCATTACAGTATACACTAAGTAACAGACAACCTTATTACAGTACACACTAAGTAAAAGACAACCTCATTACAGTACACACTATGTAATAGACAACCTCATTACAGTATACACTAAGTAACAGACAACCTCATTACAATACAAACTAAGTAACAGACAAACTCATTACAGTACACACTAAGTAACAGACAACCTCATTACAGTATACACTAAGTAACAGACAACCTCGTTACAGTATACACTAAGTAACAGACAAGCTCATTACAGTATACACTAAGTAACAAACAACCTCATTACTATACACACTAAGTAACAGACAACCTCATTACAGTACACACTATGTAACAGACAACCTCATTACAATACACACTAAGTAACAGACAACCTCATTACAATATACACTAAGTAACAGACAACCTCATTACAATACACACTAAGTAACAGAAAACCTCATTACAGTACACACTATGTAACAGACAACCTCATTACAATACACACTAAGTAACAGACAACCTCATTACAATACACACTAAGTAACAGACAACCTCATTACAGTACACTCTAAGTAACAGACAACCTCATTACAGTATACACTAAGTAACAGACAACATCATTACAGTATACACTAAGTAACAGACAACCTCATTACAGTATACACTAAGTAACAGACAACCTCACTACAGTATACACTAAGTAACAGACAACCTCATTACAGTATACACTAAGTAACAGACAACCTCATTACAGTACACACTAAGTAACAGACAACCTCATTACAGTATACACTAAGTAACAGACAACCTCATTACAGTATACACTAAGTAACAGACAACCTCACTACAGTATACACTAAGTAACAGACAACCTCATTACAGTATATACTAAGTAACAGACAACCTCATTACAGTACACACTAAATAACATACAACCTCATTACAGTATACACTAAGTAACAGACAACCTCATTACAGTATACACTAAGTAACAGACAACCTCATTACAGTACACACTAAGTAACAGACAAACTCATTACAGTATACACTAAGTAACAGACAACCTCACTACAGTACACACTAAGTAACAGACAACCTCATTACAGTATACACTAAGTAACAGACAACCTCATTACAGTATACACTAAGTAACAGAAAATCTCACTACAGTACACACTAAGTAACAGACAACCTCATTACAGTATACACTAAGTAACAGAAAATCTCACTACAGTACACACTAAGTAACAGACAACCTCATTACAGTACACACTATGTAACAGACAACCTCATTACGATACACACTAAGTAACAGACAACCTCATTACAATACACACTAAGTAACAGACAACCTCATTACAGTACACTCTAAGTAACAGACAACCTCATTACAGTATACACTAAGTAACAGACAACATCATTACAGTATACACTACGTAACAGACAACCTCATTACAGTACACACTAAGTAACAGACAACCTCATTACAGTACACACTAAGTAAAAGACAACCTCATTACAGTACACACTAAGTAACAGACAACCTCATTACAATACACACTAAGTAACAGACAACCTCATTACAGTATACATTAAGTAACAGACAACCTCATTACAGTATACACTAAGTAACAGACATCCTCATTACAGTACACACTAAGTAACAGACAACCTCATTACAGTACACACTAAGTAACAGACAACCTCATTACAGTATACACTAAGTAACAGACAACCTCATTACAGTACACACTAAGTAACAGACAACCTCATTACAGTACACACTAAGTAACAGACAACCTCATTACAGTATACACTAAGTAACAGACAACCTCATTACAGTATACACTAAATAACAGTCAACCTCATTACAATACACACTAAGTAACAGTCAACCTCATTACAGTATACACTAAGTAACAGTCAACCTCATTACAGTATACACTAACTAACATACAACCTCATTACAGTACACTCTAAGTAACAGACAACCTCATTACAATACACACTAAGTAACAGACAACCTCATTACAGTACACACTAACTAACAGACAACCTCATTACAGTACACTCTACGTAACAGACAACCTCATTACAATACACACTAAGTAAAAGACAACCTCATTACAGTAAACACTAAGTAACAGACAACCTCATTACAGTACACACTAAGTAACAGACACCCTCATTACAGTATACACTACGTAACAGACAACCTCATTACAGTATACACTAAGTAACAGACACCCTCATTACAGTATACACTAAGTAATAGACAACCTCATTACAGTACACACTAAGTAACAGACAACCTCATTACAATACACACTAAGTAACAGACAACCTCATTACAGTATACATTAAGTAACAGACAACCTCATTACAGTATACACTAAGTGACAGACATCCTCATTACAGTACACACTAAGTAACAGACAACCTCATTACAGTACACACTAAGTAACAGACAACCTCATTACAGTATACACTAAGTAACAGACAACCTCATTACTGTACACACTAAGTAACAGACAACCTCATTACAGTACACACTATGTAACAGACAACCTCATTACAGTACACACTAAGTAACAGAAAACCTCATTACAGTATACACTAAGTAACAGACAACCTCATTACAGTATACACTAAATAACAGTCAACCTCATTACAATACACACTAAGTAACAGTCAACCTCATTACAGTATACACTAAGTAACAGTCAACCTCATTACAGTATACACTAACTAACATACAACCTCATTACAGTACACTCTAAGTAACAGACAACCTCACTACAGTATACACTAAGTAACAGACAACCTCATTACAATACACACTAAGTAACAGAAAACCTCATTACAGTACACACTATGTAACAGACAACCTCATTACAATACACACTAAGTAACAGACAACCTCATTACAATACACACTAAGTAACAGACAACCTCATTACAGTACACTCTAAGTAACAGACAACCTCATTACAGTATACACTAAGTAACAGACAACATCATTACAGTATACACTAAGTAACAGACAACCTCATTACAGTATACACTAAGTAACAGACAACCTCACTACAGTATGCACTAAGTAACAGACAACCTCATTACAGTATACACTAAGTAACAGACAACCTCATTACAGTACACACTAAGTAACAGACAACCTCATTACAGTATACACTAAGTAACAGACAACCTCATTACAGTATACACTAAGTAACAGACAACCTCACTACAGTATACACTAAGTAACAGACAACCTCATTACAGTATATACTAAGTAACAGACAACCTCATTACAGTACACACTAAGTAACATACAACCTCATTACAGTATACACTAAGTAACAGACAACCTCATTACAGTATACACTAAGTAACAGACAACCTCATTACAGTACACACTAAGTAACAGACAAACTCATTACAGTATACACTAAGTAACAGACAACCTCACTACAGTACACACTAAGTAACAGACAACCTCATTACAGTATACACTAAGTAACAGACAACCTCATTACAGTATACACTAAGTAACAGAAAATCTCACTACAGTACACACTAAGTAACAGACAACCTCATTACAGTATACACTAAGTAACAGAAAATCTCACTACAGTACACACTAAGTAACAGACAACCTCATTACAGTACACACTATGTAACAGACAACCTCATTACAATACACACTAAGTAACAGACAACCTCATTACAATACACACTAAGTAACAGACAACCTCATTACAGTACACTCTAAGTAACAGACAACCTCATTACAGTATACACTAAGTAACAGACAACATCATTACAGTATACACTAAGTAACAGACAACCTCATTACAGTACACACTAAGTAACAGACAACCTCATTACAGTACACACTAAGTAAAAGACAACCTCATTACAGTACACACTAAGTAACAGACAACCTCATTACAATACACACTAAGTAACAGACAACCTCATTACAGTATACATTAAGTAACAGACAACCTCATTACAGTATACACTAAGTAACAGACATCCTCATTACAGTACACACTAAGTAACAGACAACCTCATTACAGTACACACTAAGTAACAGACAACCTCATTACAGTATACACTAAGTAACAGACAACCTCATTACTGTACACACTAAGTAACAGACAACCTCATTACAGTACACACTAAGTAACAGACAACCTCATTACAGTACACACTAAGTAACAGACAACCTCATTACAGTATACACTAAGTAACAGACAACCTCATTACAGTATACACTAAATAACAGTCAACCTCATTACAATACACACTAAATAACAGTCAACCTCATTACAGTATACACTAAGTAACAGTCAACCTCATTACAGTATACACTAACTAACATACAACCTCATTACAGTACACGCTAAGTAACAGACAACCTCATTACAATACACACTAAGTAACAGACAACCTCATTACAGTACACACTAACTAACAGACAACCTCATTACAGTACACTCTACGTAACAGACAACCTCATTACAATACACACTAAGTAAAAGACAACCTCATTACAGTAAACACTAAGTAACAGACAACCTCATTACAGTACACACTAAGTAACAGACACCCTCATTACAGTATACACTAAGTAACAGACAACCTCATTACAGTATACACTAAGTAACAGACACTCTCATTACAGCATACACTAAGTAATAGACAACCTCATTACAGTACACACTAAGTAACAGACAACCTCATTACAGTATACACTAAGTAACAGACAACCTCATTACAGTATACACTAAATAACAGTCAACCTCATTACAATACACACTAAGTAACAGTCAACCTCATTACAGTATACACTAAGTAACAGTCAACCTCATTACAGTATACACTAACTAACATACAACCTCATTACAGTACACTCTAAGTAACAGACAACCTCACTACAGTATACACTAAGTAACAGACAACCTCATTACAATACACACTAAGTAACAGAAAACCTCATTACAGTACACACTATGTAACAGACAACCTCATTACAATACACACTAAGTAACAGACAACCTCATTACAATACACACTAAGAAACAGACAACCTCATTACAGTACACTCTAAGTAACAGACAACCTCATTACAGTATACACTAAGTAACAGACAACATCATTACAGTATACACTAAGTAACAGACAACCTCATTACAGTATACACTAAGTAACAGACAACCTCACTACAGTATACACTAAGTAACAGACAACCTCATTACAGTATACACTAAGTAACAGACAACCTCATTACAGTACACACTAAGTAACAGACAACCTCATTACAGTATACACTAAGTAACAGACAACCTCATTACAGTATACACTAAGTAACAGACAACCTCACTACAGTATACACTAAGTAACAGACAATCTCATTACAGTATATACTAAGTAACAGACAACCTCATTACAGTACACACTAAGTAACATACAACCTCATTACAGCATACACTAAGTAACAGACAACCTCATTACAGTATACACTAAGTAACAGACAACCTCATTACAGTAGAAACTAAGTAACAGACAAACTCATTACAGTATACACTAAGTAACAGACAACCTCATTACAGTACACACTAAGTAACAGACAACCTCATTACAGTATACACTAAGTAACAGACAACCTCATTACAGTATACACTAAGTAACAGAAAATCTCACTACAGTACACACTAAGTAACAGACAACCTCATTACAGTATACACTAAGTAACAGAAAATCTCACTACAGTACACACTAAGTAACAGACAACCTCATTACAGTACACACTATGTAACAGACAACCTCATTACAATACACACTAAGTAACAGACAACCTCATTACAATACACACTAAGTAACAGACAACCTCATTACAGTACACTCTAAGTAACAGACAACCTCATTACAGTAAACACTAAGTAACAGACAACATCATTACAGTATACACTAAGTAACAGACAACCTCATTACAGTACACACTAAGTAACAGACAACCTCATTACAGTACACACTAAGTAAAAGACAACCTCATTACAGTACACACTAAGTAACAGACAACCTCATTACAATACACACTAAGTAACAGACAACCTCATTACAGTATACATTAAGTAACAGACAACCTCATTACAGTATACACTAAGTAACAGACATCCTCATTACAGTACACGCTAAGTAACAGACAACCTCATTACAGTACACACTAAGTAACAGACAACCTCATTACAGTATACACTAAGTAACAGACAACCTCATTACTGTACACACTAAGTAACAGACAACCTCATTACAGTACACACTAAGTAACAGACAACCTCATTACAGTACACACTAAGTAACAGACAACCTCATTACAGTATACACTAAGTAACAGACAACCTCATTACAGTATACACTAAATAACAGTCAACCTCATTACAATACACACTAAGTAACAGTCAACCTCATTACAGTATACACTAAGTAACAGTCAACCTCATTACAGTATACACTAACTAACATACAACCTCATTACAGTACACGCTAAGTAACAGACAACCTCATTACAATACACACTAAGTAACAGACAACCTCATTCCAGTACACACTAACTAACAGACAAACTCATTACAGTACACTCTACGTAACAGACAACCTCATTACAATACACACTAAGTAAAAGACAACCTCATTACAGTAAACACTAAGTAACAGACAACCTCATTACAGTACACACTAAGTAACAGACACCCTCATTACAGTATACACTAAGTAACAGACAACCTCATTACAGTATACACTAAGTAACAGACACCCTCATTACAGTATACACTAAGTAATAGACAACCTCATTACAGTACACACTAAGTAACAGACAACCTCATTACAATACACACTAAGTAACAGACAACCTCATTACAGTATACACTAAGTAACAGACAACCTCACTACAGTATACACTAAGTAACAGACCACCTCATTACAGTATACACTAAGTAACAGACAACCTCATTACAGTATACACTAAGTAACAGACAACCTCACTACAGTACACACTAAGTAACATACAACCTCATTACAGTATACACTAAGTAACAGACAACCTCACTACAGTATACACTATGTAACAGACAACCTCATTACAATACACACTAAGTAACAGACAACCTCATTACAGTATACACTAAGTAACAGACAACCTCACTACAGTACACACTAAGTAACATACAACCTCATTACAGTATACACTAAGTAACAGACAACCTCACTACAGTATACACTAAGTAACATACAACCTCATTACAGTATACACTAAGTAACAGACAACCTCACTACAGTATACACTAAGTAACAGACAACCTCATTACAGTATACACTAAGTAACAGACAACCTCATTACAGTATACACTAAGTAACAGACAACCTCATTACAGTATACACTAAGTAACAGACAACCTCATTACAGTATACACTATGTAACAGACAACCTCATTACAGTATACACTAAGTAAAATACAACCTCATTACAGTATACACTAAGTAACATACAACCTCATTACAGTATACACTAAGTAACAGACAACCTCACTACAGTATACACTAAGTAACAGACAACCTCATTACAGTATACACTAATTAACAGACAACCTCATTACAGTATACACTAAGTAACAGACAACCTCATTACAGTATACACAAAGTAACAGACAACCTAATTACAGTATACACTAAGTAACAGACAACCTCATTACAGTATACACTAAGTAACAGACAACCTCATTACAGTATACACTAAGTAACAGACAACCTCATTACTATACACACTAAGTAACAGACACCCTCATTACAGTATACACTACGTAACAGACAACCTCATTACAGTACACACTATGTAACAGACAACCTCATTACATTACACACTAAGTAACAGACAACCTCATTACAGTATAAACTAAGTAAGAGACAACCTCATTACAGTACAAACTAAGTAACAGACAACCTCATTGCAGTATAAACTATGTAACAGACAACCTCATTACAATACACTCTAAGTAACAGACAACCTCATTACAGTATACACTAAGTAACAGACAACCTCATTACAGTATACACTAAGTAACAGACAACCTCATTACAATACACACTAAGTAACAAACAACCTCATTACAGTATACACTAAGTAACCGACAACCTCATTACAATACACACTAAGTAACAGACAACCTCATTACAGTATACACTAAGTAACAGTCAACCTCATTACAGTACACACTAAGTAACAGACAACCTCATTACAGTACACACTACGTATCATACAACCTCATTACAGTATACACTAAGTAACAGTCAACCTCATTACAGTACACACTAAGTAACAGACAACCTCATTACCGTACACACTAAGTAACAGACAACCTCATTACAGTATACACTAAGTAACAGACAACCTCATTACAGTATACACTAAGTAACAGACAACCTCATTACAGTACACACTAAGTAACAGACAACCTCACTACAGTATACACTAAGTAACAGACAACCTCATTACAGTATACACTAAGTAACAGACAACCTCATTACAGTATACACTAAGTAACAGACAACCTCATTACAGTATACACTAAGTAACAGACAACCTCATTACAGTATACACTATGTAACAGACAAGCTCATTACAGTATACACTAAGTAAAATACAACCTCATTACAGTATACACTAAGTAACATACAACCTCATTACAGTATACACTAAGTAACAGACAACCTCACTACAGTATACACTAAGTAACAGACAACCTCATTACAGTATACACTAAGTAACAGACAACCTCATTACAGTATACACTAAGTAACAGACAACCTCATTACAGTATACACAAAGTAACAGACAACCTAATTACAGTATACACTAAGTAACAGACAACCTCATTACAGTATACACTAAGTAACAGACAACCTCATTACAGTATACACTAAGTAACAGACAACCTCATTACTATACACACTAAGTAACAGACACCCTCATTACAGTATACACTACGTAACAGACAACCTCATTACAGTACACACTAAGTAACAGACAACCTCATTACAGTACACACTAAGTAACAGACAACCTCATTACAGTATAAACTAAGTAAGAGACAACCTCATTACAGTACACACTAAGTAACAGACAACCTCATTACAGTATAAACTATGTAACAGACAACCTCATTACAATACACTCTAAGTAACAGACAACCTCATTACAGTATACACTAAGTAACAGACAACCTCATTACAGTATACACTAAGTAACAGACAACCTCATTACAATACACACTAAGTAACAAACAACCTCATTACAGTATACACTAAGTAACCGACAACCTCATTACAATACACACTAAGTAACAGACAACCTCATTACAGTATACACTAAGTAACAGTCAACCTCATTACAGTATACACTAAGTAACAGACAACCTCATTACAGTATACACTAAGTAACAGACAACCTCATTACAGTATACACTAAGTAACAGACAACCTCATTACAGTACACACTAAGTAACAGACAATCTCTTTACAGTACACACTAAGTAACAGACAACCTCATTACAGTATACACTAAGTAACAGTCAACCTCATTACAGTATACACTAAGTAACAGACAACCTCTTTACAGTATACACTAAGTAACAGACAACCTCATTACAGTACACACTAAGTAACAGACAACCTCATTACAGTACACACTACGTAACAGACAACCTCATTACAATATACACTAAGTAACAGACAACCTCATTACAGTACACACTAAGTAACAGACAACCTCATTCCAGTATAAACTAAGTAACAGACAACGTCATTACAATACACACTATGTAACAGACATCCTCATTACAGTACACACTAAGTAACAGACAACCTCATTACAGTATACACTAAGTAACAGACAACCTCATTACAGTACACACTAAGTAACAGACAACCTCATTACAGTACACACTAAGTAACAGACAACCTCATTACAGTACACACTAAGTAACAGACAACCTCATTACACTATACACTAGGTAACAGACAACCTCATTACAGTACACACTAAGTAACAGACAACCTCATTACAGTACACACTAAGTAACAGACAACCTCATTACAATACACTCTAAGTAACAGACAACCTCATTACAATACACACTAAGTAACAGACAACCTCATTACAGTACACACTAAGTAACAGACAACCTCATTACAGTATACACTAAGTAACAGACAACCTCATTACAGTATACACTAAGTAACAGACAACCTCATTACAGTAAACACTATGTAACAGACAACCTCATTACAGTACACACTAAGTAACAGACAACCTCATTACAGTACACACTAAGTAACAGACAACCTCATTACAGTAAACACTAAGTAACAGACAACCTCATTACAGTATACACTAAGTAACAGACACCCTCATTACAGTAAACACTAAGTAACAGACAACCTCATTACAGTATACACTAAGTAACAGACAACCTCATTACAGTATACACTACATAACAGACACCCTCATTACAGTATACACTAAGTAACAGACAACCTCATTACAGTATACACTACGTAACAGACAACCTCATTACAGTATACACTAAGTAACAGACAACCTCATTACAGTATACACTAAGTAACAGACAACCTCATTACAGTATACACTAAGTAACAGACACCCTCATTACAGTATACACTAAGTAACAGACAACCTCATTACAGTATACACTAAGTAACAGACAACCTCATTACAGTATACACTAAGTAACAGACAACCTCATTACAATACACACTAAGTAACAGACAACCTCATTACAGTATACACTAAGTAACAGTCAACCTCATTACAGTACACACTAAGTAACAGACAACCTCATTACAGTATACACTAAGTAACAGACAACCTCATTACAGTATACACTAAGTAACAGACAACCTCATTACTATACACACTAAGTAACAGACACCCTCATTACAGTATACACTACGTAACAGACAACCTCATTACAGTACACACTAAGTAACAGACAACCTCATTACATTACACACTAAGTAACAGACAACCTCATTACAGTATAAACTAAGTAAGAGACAACCTCATTACAGTACACACTAAGTAACAGACAACCTCATTACAGTATAAACTATGTAACAGACAACCTCATTACAATACACTCTAAGTAACAGACAACCTCATTACAGTATACACTAAGTAACAGACAACCTCATTACAGTATACACTAAGTAACAGACAACCTCATTACAATACACACTAAGTAACAAACAACCTCATTACAGTATACACTAAGTAACCGACAACCTCATTACAATACACACTAAGTAACAGACAACCTCATTACAGTACACACTAAGTAACAGACAACCTCATTACAGTATACACTAAGTAACAGACAACCTCATTACAGTATACACTAAGTAACAGACAACCTCATTACAGTAAACACTATGTAACAGACAACCTCATTACAGTACACACTAAGTAACAGACAACCTCATTACAGTACACACTAAGTAACAGACAACCTCATTACAGTAAACACTAAGTAACAGACAACCTCATTACAGTATACACTAAGTAACAGACACCCTCATTACAGTAAACACTAAGTAACAGACAACCTCATTACAGTATACACTAAGTAACAGACAACCTCATTACAGTATACACTACATAACAGACACCCTCATTACAGTATACACTAAGTAACAGACAACCTCATTACAGTATACACTACGTAACAGACAACGACATTACAGTATACACTAAGTAACAGACAACCTCATTACAGTATACACTAAGTAACAGACAACCTCATTACAGTATACACTAAGTAACAGACAACCTCATTACAATACACACTAAGTAACAGACAACCTCATTACAGTATACACTAAGTAACAGTCAACCTCATTACAGTACACACTAAGTAACAGACAACCTCATTACAGTATACACTAAGTAACAGACAACCTCATTACAGTATACACTAAGTAACAGACAACCTCATTACTATACACACTAAGTAACAGACACCCTCATTACAGTATACACTACGTAACAGACAACCTCATTACAGTACACACTAAGTAACAGACAACCTCATTACATTACACACTAAGTAACAGACAACCTCATTACAGTATAAACTAAGTAAGAGACAACCTCATTACAGTACACACTAAGTAACAGACAACCTCATTACAGTATAAACTATGTAACAGACAACCTCATTACAATACACTCTAAGTAACAGACAACCTCATTACAGTATACACTAAGTAACAGACAACCTCATTACAGTATACACTAAGTAACAGACAACCTCATTACAATACACACTAAGTAACAAACAACATCATTACAGTATACACTAAGTAACCGACAACCTCATTACAATACACACTAAGTAACAGACAACCTCATTACAGTATACACTAAGTAACAGTCAACCTCATTACAGTACACACTAAGTAACAGACAACCTCATTACAGTACACACTACGTATCATACAACCTCATTACAGTATACACTAAGTAACAGTCAACCTCATTACAGTACACACTAAGTAACAGACAACCTCATTACCGTACACACTAAGTAACAGACAACCTCATTACAGTATACACTAAGTAACAGACAACCTCATTACAGTATACACTAAGTAACAGACAACCTCATTACAGTACACACTAAGTAACAGACAACCTCACTACAGTATACACTAAGTAACAGACAACCTCATTACAGTATACACTAAGTAACAGACAACCTCATTACAGTATACACTAAGTAACAGACAACCTCATTACAGTATACACTAAGTAACAGACAACCTCATTACAGTATACACTATGTAACAGACAAGCTCATTACAGTATACACTAAGTAAAATACAACCTCATTACAGTATACACTAAGTAACATACAACCTCATTACAGTATACACTAAGTAACAGACAACCTCACTACAGTATACACTAAGTAACAGACAACCTCATTACAGTATACACTAAGTAACAGACAACCTCATTACAGTATACACTAAGTAACAGACAACCTCATTACAGTATACACAAAGTAACAGACAACCTAATTACAGTATACACTAAGTAACAGACAACCTCATTACAGTATACACTAAGTAACAGACAACCTCATTACAGTATACACTAAGTAACAGACAACCTCATTACTATACACACTAAGTAACAGACACCCTCATTACAGTATACACTACGTAACAGACAACCTCATTACAGTACACACTAAGTAACAGACAACCTCATTACAGTACACACTAAGTAACAGACAACCTCATTACAGTATAAACTAAGTAAGAGACAACCTCATTACAGTACACACTAAGTAACAGACAACCTCATTACAGTATAAACTATGTAACAGACAACCTCATTACAATACACTCTAAGTAACAGACAACCTCATTACAGTATACACTAAGTAACAGACAACCTCATTACAGTATACACTAAGTAACAGACAACCTCATTACAATACACACTAAGTAACAAACAACCTCATTACAGTATACACTAAGTAACCGACAACCTCATTACAATACACACTAAGTAACAGACAACCTCATTACAGTATACACTAAGTAACAGTCAACCTCATTACAGTACACACTAAGTAACAGACAACCTCATTACAGTACACACTACGTATCATACAACCTCATTACAGTATACACTAAGTAACAGTCAAACTCATTACAGTACACACTAAGTAACAGACAACCTCATTACAGTACACACTAAGTAATAGACAACCTCATTACAGTATACACTAAGTAACAGACAACCTCATTACAGTATACACTAAGTAACAGACAACCTCATTACAGTACACACTAAGTAACAGACAATCTCTTTACAGTACACACTAAGTAACAGACAACCTCATTACAGTATACACTAAGTAACAGTCAACCTCATTACAGTATACACTAAGTAACAGACAACCTCTTTACAGTATACACTAAGTAACAGACAACCTCATTACAGTACACACTAAGTAACAGACAACCTCATTACAGTACACACTACGTAACAGACAACCTCATTACAATACACACTAAGTAACAGACAACCTCATTACAGTACACACTAAGTAACAGACAACCTCATTCCAGTATAAACTAAGTAACAGACAACGTCATTACAATACACACTATGTAACAGACATCCTCATTACAGTACACACTAAGTAACAGACAACCTCATTACAGTATACACTAAGTAACAGACAACCTCATTACAGTACACACTAAGTAACAGACAACCTCATTACAGTACACACTAAGTAACAGACAACCTCATTACAGTACACACTAAGTAACAGACAACCTCATTACACTATACACTAGGTAACAGACAATCTCATTACAGTACACACTAAGTAACAGACAACCTCATTACAGTACACACTAAGTAACAGACAACCTCATTACAATACACTCTAAGTAACAGACAACCTCATTACAATACACACTAAGTAACAGACAACCTCATTACAGTACACACTAAGTAACAGACAACCTCATTACAGTATACACTAAGTAACAGACAACCTCATTACAGTATACACTAAGTAACAGACAACCTCATGACAGTAAACACTATGTAACAGACAACCTCATTACAGTACACACTAAGTAACAGACAACCTCATTACAGTACACACTAAGTAACAGACAACCTCATTACAGTAAACACTAAGTAACAGACAACCTCATTACAGTATACACTAAGTAACAGACACCCTCATTACAGTAAACACTAAGTAACAGACAACCTCATTACAGTATACACTAAGTAACAGACAACCTCATTACAGTATACACTACATAACAGACACCCTCATTACAGTATACACTAAGTAACAGACAACCTCATTACAGTATACACTACGTAACAGACAACCTCATTACAGTATACACTAAGTAACAGACAACCTCATTACAGTATACACTAAGTAACAGACAACCTCATTACAGTATACACTAAGTAACAGACACCCTCATTACAGTATACACTAAGTAACAGACAACCTCATTACAGTATACACTAAGTAACAGACAACCTCATTACAGTATACACTAAGTAACAGACAACCTCATTACAATACACACTAAGTAACAGACAACCTCATTACAGTATACACTAAGTAACAGTCAACCTCATTACAGTACACACTAAGTAACAGACAACCTCATTACAGTACACACTACGTAACATACAACCTCATTACAGTATACACTAAGTAACAGTCAACCTCATTACAGTACACACTAAGTAACATACAACCTCATTACAGTACACACTAAGTAACAGACAACCTCATTACAATACACACTAAGTAATAGACAACCTCATTACAGTACACACTAAGTAACAGACAATCTCATTACAGTACACACTATGTAACAGACAACCTCATTACAGTATACACTAAGTAACCGACAACCTCATTACAGTATACACTAAGTAACAGACAACCTCATTACAGTATACACTAAGTAACAGACAACCTCATTACAGTACACACTAAGTAACAGACAAGCTCATTACAGTACACACTAAGTAACAGACAACCTCATTACAGTACACACTAAGTAACAGACACCCTCATTACAGTATACACTAAGTAACAGACAACCTCATTACAGTATACACTAAGTAACAGACAACCTCACTACAGTATACACTAAGTAACAGACAACCTCATTACAGTACACACTAAGTAACAGTCAACCTCATTACAGTACACACTAAGTAACAGACAACCTCATTACAGTACACACTACGTAATATACAACCTCATTACAGTATACACTAAGTAACAGTCAACCTCATTACAGTACATACTAAGTAACATACAACCTCATTACAATACACACTAAGTAACAGACAACATCATTACAGTACACACTAAGTAACAGACAACCTCAATACAGTATACACTAAGTAACAGACAACCTCATTACAGTACACACTAAGTAACAGACAACCTCATTACAGTACACACTAAGTAACAGACAACCTCATTACAGTACACACTAAGTAACAGACAACCTCATTACAGTACACACTAAGTAACAGACAACCTCATTACAGTAAACACTAAGTAACAGACAACCTCATTACAGTATACACTAAGTAAGAGACACCCTCATTACAGTAAACACTAAGTAACAGACAACCTCATTACAGTATACACTAAGTAACAGACAACCTCATTACAGTATACACTAAATAACAGACACCCTCATTACAGTATACACTAAGTAACAGACAACCTCATTACAGTATACACTACGTAACAGACAACCTCATTACAGTATACACTAAGTAACAGACAACCTCATTACAGTATACACTAAGTAATAGACAACCTCATTACAGTATACACTAAGTAACAGACACCCTCATTACAGTATACACTAAGTAACAGACAACCTCATTACAGTATACACTAAGTAACAGACAACCTCATTACAGTATACACTTAGTAACAGACAACCTCATTCCAATACACACTAAGTAACAGACAACCTCATTACAGTATACACTAAGTAACAGTCAACCTCATTACAGTACACACTAAGTAACAGACAACCTCATTACAGTACACACTACGTAACATACAACCTCATTACAGTATACACTAAGTAACAGTCAACCTCATTACAGTACACACTAAGTAACATACAACCTCATTACAGTACACACTAAGTAACAGACAACCTCATTACAATACACACTAAGTAATAGACAACCTCATTACAGTACACACTAAGTAACAGACAAGCTCATTACAGTACACACTAAGTAACAGACAACCTCATTACAGTACACACTAAGTAACAGACACCCTCATTACAGTATACACTAAGTAACAGTCAACCTCATTACAGTACACACTAAGTAACAGACAACCTCATTACAGTACACACTACGTAACATACAATCTCATTACAGTACACACTATGTAACAGACAACCTCATTACAGTATACACTAAGTAACCGACAACCTCATTACAGTATACACTAAGTAACAGACAACCTCATTACAGTATACACTAAGTAACAGACAAGCTCATTACAGTACACACTAAGTAACAGACAAGCTCATTACAGTACACACTAAGTAACAGACAACCTCATTACAGTACACACTAAGTAACAGACACCCTCATTACAGTATACACTAAGAAACAGACAACCTCATTACAGTATACACTAAGTAACAGACAACCTCATTACATTATACACTAAGTAACCGACAACCTCATTACAATACACACTAAGTAACAGACAACCTCATTACAGTATACACTAAGTAACAGTCAACCTCATTACAGTACACACTACGTAATATACAACCTCATTACAGTATACACTAAGTAACAGTCAACCTCATTACAGTACATACTAAGTAACATACAACCTCATTACAATACACACTAAGTAACAGACAACATCATTACAGTACACACTAAGTAACAGACAACGTCAATACAGTATACACTAAGTATCAGACAACCTCATTACAGTATACACTAAGTAACAGACAACCTCATTACAGTACACACTAAGTAACAGACAACCTCATTACAGTATACACTAAGTAACAGACAACCTCATTACAATACACACTAAGTAACAGACAACCTCATTACAGTACACACTAAGTAACAGACAAACTCAATACAGTATACCCTAAGTATCAGACAACCTCATTACAGTATACACTAAGTAACAGACAACCTCATTACAGTATACACTAAGTAACAGACAACCTCATTACAGTATACACTAAGTAACAGACAACCTCATTACAGTACACACTAAGTAACAAACAACCTCATTACAGTAAACACTAAGTAACAGACAACCTCATTACAGTATACACTAAGTAACAGACACCCTCATTACAGTATACACTAAGTAACAGACAACCTCATTACAGTATACACTATGTAACAGACAACCTCACAACAGTAAACACTAAGTAACAGACAACCTCATTACAGTATACACTAAGTAACAGACAACCTCATTACAGTATACACTAAGTAACAGACAACCTCATTACAATACACACTAAGTAACAGACAACCTCATTACAGTATACACTAAGTAACAGTCAACCTCATTACAGTACACACTAAGTAACAGACAACCTCATTACAGTACACACTACGTAACATACAACCTCATTACAGTAAACACTAAGTAACAGACAACCTCATTACAGTATACACTAAGCAACAGACAACCTCATTACAGTATACACTAAATAACAGACACCCTCATTACAGTATACACTAAGTAACAGACAACCTCATTACAGTATACACTACGTAACAGACAACCTCATTACAGTATACACTAAGTAATAGACAACCTCATTACAGTATACACTAAGTAACAGACAACCTCATTACAGTATACACTAAGTAACAGACAACCTCTTTACAGTATACACTAAGTAACAGACTACCTGATTACAGTATACACTAAGTAACAGACAACCTCATTACAATACACACTAAGTAACAGACAACCTCATTACAGTATACACTAAGTAACAGTCAACCTCATTACAGTACACACTAAGTAACAGACAACCTCATTACAGTACACACTACGTAACATACAACCTCATTACAGTATACACTAAGTAACAGTCAACCTCATTACAGTACACACTAAGTAACATACAACCTCATTACAGTACACACTAAGTAACAGACAACCTCATTACAATACACACTAAGTAATAGACAACCTCATTACAGTACACACTAAGTAACCGACAACCTCATTACAGTATACACTAAGTAACAGACAACCTCATTACAGTATACACTAAGTAACAGACAACCTCATTACAGTACACACTAAGTAACAGACAAGCTCATTACAGTACACACTAAGTAACAGACAACCTCATTACAGTACACACTAAGTAACAGACACCCTCATTACAGTATACACTAAGTAACAGACAACCTCATTACAGTATACACTAAGTAACAGACAACCTCATTACAGTATACACTAAGTAACCGACAACCTCATTACAATACACACTAAGTAACAGACAACCTCATTACAGTATACACTAAGTAACAGTCAAACTCATTACAGTACACACTAAGTAACAGACAAC
This sequence comes from Eledone cirrhosa, assembly GCA_964016885.1. Lineage (NCBI taxonomy): Eukaryota > Metazoa > Mollusca > Cephalopoda > Octopoda > Eledonidae > Eledone > Eledone cirrhosa. The sequence goes on from OZ024740.1 coordinate 413,161,279, forward strand.
CTCATTACAGTACACACTACGTAATATACAACCTCATTACAGTATACACTAAGTAACAGTCAACCTCATTACAGTACATACTAAGTAACATACAACCTCATTACAATACACACTAAGTAACAGACAACATCATTACAGTACACACTAAGTAACAGACAACCTCAATACAGTATACACTAAGTAACAGACACCCTCATTACAGTATACACTAAGTAACAGACACCCTCATTACAGTATACACTAAGTAACAGACAACCTCATTACAGTATACACTAAGTAACAGACAACCTCACAACAGTATACACTAAGTAACAGACAACCTCATTACAGTATACACTAAGTAACAGACAACCTCATTACAGTACACACTAAGTAACAGACAACCTCATTACAGTATACACTAAGTAACAGACAACCTCATTACAATACACACTAAGTAACAGACAACCTCATAACAATACACACTAAGTAACAGACAACCTCATTACAGTACACACTAAGTAACAGACAACCTCATTACAGTACACACTAAGTAACAGACAACCTCATTACAATACACACTAAGTAACAGACAACCTCATAACAA
>OZ024740.1:413164364-413169364 GCA_964016885.1 Eledone cirrhosa
TTGGTTGTCAGGAGATTAAGGGGATCTACCTACATATAGAATGCTATCATATAGTTTTTATAATAAATAAATAACATTTTCGAAAAATACATAAGTGGAAACACAACAGTGCAATCAAATTTTTGCGGAAAAATATGTTACCTTCTCCAATAAAAAATATTATGTATTTTGCGAAATCCAGAGTCTTTCAATAATGACGAGAAGACGACTCTAAATATTACTAATAGCTCTAGGAATGCCATGAACGACACCACATCTTTTTAACTTTGATTTTGAAAGTAGGTTTATAATTATCAATTTTCATTATCCATTTGTAGCTGTCTAGGTGGCCTAGTTGGGGGAGTCGTAGACGTTGCTGATCCTGGTCTGAAGTTCAATCCTGGTCGGGAGTAGGGTTCCCAGTAAACATTTTCAGTTTTTGTTTGGGGGAGGGGGTTGTATATAAGAACTTGACCAGAATTGAACCCAAGGACAGGATCTCCACTCAGACAACTACGAAAATCTTATGAACATCCATACTTATAAACCTATTTTCAAAACAAAGTGTTGTGGTGTCGTTCATGTCTTTCTTAAAGTTACTGCTCCTACTTAAGGTCGACTTCTAAATCATCAATAATAGCTGATATGTCGCTGGTAAACGCTTCCATATATATATCTATTATATACAAACTCGGCATTCAACAGTTTTCCAAGAAATGGAAAGCTGAATAGACCTGTTTTTGAGGAAGAATTATTTTCCTCGTTTCTAGCACTGCCCACTCACGTCTAGTTTCCTCTTTCTCCTTTAATTTCTCATTCAATTTTGTGAGGAAATACGGGCGTCCGAACGTTTAAGTCTCCTTTCTTACGATACCAAACGTAAAATTAAAATATATCTTCATTGTATTCTTTGGATTAATTTATTTCTGTTTGCGTTTTGTGTGTGTATGTATATATATATATATATATATATATATATATATATATATATATATATATATATACATATATATATATAGAGAGAGAGAGAGAGAGAGATAGCTAAATATACACGGGTGTGTATGATTGTGTATAGAAGATTATATTAATAAGAGGAATTCCAACTTTGTCTGATTTACTCGTTTTATTTACAATCCTTTAAAATATATATAATATGGTATTATAATGAAATAGTATGATAGAATATTAAATTCTAAGTGTTAATTGAACAAGTACTTTCATGCTTTCGCAATCTTCAGGTTCATGATATGTGGTGACAGTCGAGTTTGCAATTTACAACTGTAATGAGATGGGTAAATTTACTACCTTTTATACATTTTATACAGAGAAAAGTGGCTCCAGAATGCAAAGCCCTGTAAACTGTATTTCGACCAATCAGTGTGTAGTTTCACTGAATTACTACAGCTGATTGGTTTAAGCGTCACGGCTGGTTGAGCATGCTAACGACCAATAGTCATACCCAACGTATCAATTGTTTTGCTTTTTGAAATGATGAAAATAGCATTTTCTATTAATCATCACCATCAACATCACTTTTATTATTATTATTATTATTGTTGTTGTTGTTGTTGTTGTTAGTGGTCGTGGTCATAGTGGTAGTAGAAGTAATACCCCTAGGCGTTATTATTGTTCATTTAGCTTGGGTTTGAATTTATCAATAAAATTCTTTTCCTTGATTTTTCTCTTGATTTCACTTGGGCTGTGTAATTTATAGAATGGGAATATTATAAATATTCCCTGACCACATGTTGCCAGGTGGTCGCTTAGGGGTATCTGACGGACATTTGGGTCTCTGATTTGTTGACGGTGTACCCGTGCACGTTCCGATAGTGCATTTCCAGTTCTTCACAATTCGGGCATTTAATGCAGTAAATTAAATTTCTGCTTTTGCAGTTCATATTTGCATTTGGGAATATTTTTCCAGTTTTTGTTTTCATATATTGACCGGCGTGTATGGATTGACATGTGCCGCATCGATTATCATTGCATTTAGATACAGTGAATGATTGGTCTTTGTTGTTAAGGTCAAACTTTGCTTTTGTTAGCAATTGCTTCAAATTTGTTGGCTGACTTTTACTAAGAGTCAAAGATCGATCTGTGATTAAGCCTTTTAATTCATTACTTTGAGCAATGATCGGTAGGTTTGCTTTGGCAGTTGAATATATTCTGGTGACATGGGTTGTGTGTCATTATAAATGGTATGACCAGTTCTTGGTTTCTTCTTCCTTGGGTTGTTCTAAGTTGTTGTATAGGTATTTTTATAGCCCGCTGTATGCCATTTTCTATAAGTAGAGATGGGTATTTTTGTTTGAGCAAAAATTCTCTTAGTTCTGTTAGGCGTTTGTACCTGGTATTCGTATCTTCTACAATGGTACAAATTCTTCTGGCTAGGCAGTATGGGATGTTGCGTTTTGTATGAGGTGGATGGCACGACTTAAAATTCAGATATTGATGGGTGTCTGTGTGTTTATAATATATATCCGTGGTAATGGTGGTGTCGTTTTTGATTATCATTATATCTAGGAATGGTAATTTGGTCCTACTCATCTCTTTTGTGAATTGGAGAGATAGGTGTAGGTTATTCAGGAGGATATTGAACTCATCCAGAGTATCTAGAGATTCTGTCCAGATGATGAAACAGTCGTCAAGGTATCTCTTCCAAGATTTTTCAATGTACTTTCTAAAGTCAGTACTATATTTTTCCTCTATTTCTTGGTAGAGTTGTTGTTCTAAGTATCCCATTACAGAGTTCGCGTAAACGGGAGCAAACTTCGTTCCCATCGCTGTGCCTCTAATTTGGATGTAATTCTTTCCATTGAAGAAGAAAGTGTTGTTTTCCAGAATAAGTTTAACTGCGTCTAATATAAATGGCGCTGTGAATCTAATGGGAATCACCTCTCTATGTTTTTCCACCCAGTATTTAACCACCTTTATTCCTAAATCATGTGTAATGTTGGTGTAAAGGCTTACCACATCAAAACTGAGTAGAAGTGAATTCGTTTCCGTGGTTTTGGGAAGATGGGACAGGAAGTCGATATCATCCCGGATGAAACTGGGTTTATGAATACATAGTGGTTTCAAAATAATGTCAACAAAATTGCTTAGACGGTGCTTGGACCAGCTATAATAGGTCTAAGTTTTAAGTCTTTTGGGTGTAATAATTTAATGTACTCACTGTTTTGTTCTCTTACTGCCAGTTGTATTTCTTTTGACTTTTGAGCTTTCGGTAGGCCATACAGGTTGCTGGGTTTCGGCTCAAAATTGGTGATGTAGTCACTTTCCTTATCAGTAAATGAGTTGTGGTATTTTGAAGCCAGGTTGTTGATCTTCTTCATGATGTTGTGGTCTATATTTGACGGTATTTCATGATAGAATGTTGTGTCTTTCAGTTGTTCCTCAACCAAATCCTTGTAGTATTCAGTATCCATTATAACAACTGCACTCCCTTTATCTGCTTGTTTAATTATTATTGTTTTATCATTTTGTATACGTTTAAGTGCAGACATTTCTGATTTGTTAATGTTTGGCCTAACATTAGTATTATGTCTAAGAGGAAATTTAGAGAGGATGTCAATGTATTGGTCGAGATAAATATTTCTTCCTTTTGGCGGAGTGAAATTTGATTTATTCTTTACTAGTGATTCATCACTCTCATTATTTTTATCAGCAAAGAATTCTACAAGACGTAATTTTCGACAGAATTCGTGGGTATCCTCCTTCAGTTCTTGGTGGTTGACTGTTGGAGTCGGTGTGAATTTCAGTCCTTTTGACAGAATTTGCATTTCATCATTGTCAAGATCTCTTTTAGAGACCCAAATGTCCGTCAGATACCCCTAAGCGGCCACCTGGCAACATGTGGTCAGGGAATATTTATAATATTCCCATTCTATAAATTACACAGCCCAAGTGAAATCAAGAGAAAAATCAAAGAAAAGAATTTTATTGATAAATTCAAACCCAAGCTAAATGAACAATAATAACGCCTAGGGGTATTACTTCTACTACCACTATGACCACGACCACTAACAACAACAACAACAACAACAACAACAATAATAATAATAATAATAAAAGTGATGTTGATGGTGATGATTAATAGAAAATGCTATTTTCATCATTTCAAAAAGCAAAACAATTGATACGTTGGGTATGACTATTGGTCGTTAGCATGCTCAACCAGCCGTGACGCTTAAACCAATCAGCTGTAGTAATTCAGTGAAACTACACACTGATTGGTCGAAATACAGTTTACAGGGCTTTGCATTCTGGAGCCACTTTTCTCTGTATAAAATGTATAAAAGGTAGTAAATTTACCCATCTCATTACAGTTGAAAATTGCAAACTCGACTGTCACCACATATCATGAACCTGAAGATTGCGAAAGCATGAAAGTACTTGTCCAATTAACACTTAGAATTTAATATTCTATCATACTATTTCATTATAATACCATATTATATATATTTTAAAGGATTGTAAATAAAACGAGTAAATCAGACAAAGTTGGAATTCCTCTTATTAATATATATATATATATATATATATATTTCTCTGTGTGTGAGTGCGTGTGTGTGCATGTATATATACATGTATGTATGTATATATGAAGAGAGAGAGAGACGAAGAGAGAAAGCTAGAGATTGAGAGAAATACAATTATTTATATATATATATATATATATATATATATATATATATATATATATATATATATATATATATATATATATATATATATATATGTATATATATATATACATTTATATATACATACATACGTTTCTCTGTATGCGTGAACGTGTGGTTACACAAATTGCATTTCGCTATACATTTATAATGAATTTGTTTTCTGTCAGTAATTGATTCTCTCGGGGCTACACAACAGACTTCCTTTTATTCATCATAATAGAATCGTTATTAATATAATTTAATTACGATAGAAAATATTTTAAAGAAATGTCACAAGATTAATATTAGCGCAAAAAGTTGCAGTATTTTTTAGTTTATTAATCCTTTGTTGTA
>OZ024740.1:413174364-413254364 GCA_964016885.1 Eledone cirrhosa
GCATTGCAATGAAGACGTGCGTATAAACTAGTTCTGTATGTATACCTACAATGGATAGAAATAGAGTTCAACCACACCTACGTATATAAAACCCTGAAACACAAGCGCATGAATATATGTATATATATATATATATATAAGAAAAAAGGAAGTGTGATAAGTAACCAGGTGGACCATAACACCAAAGTGCTCGTAACTGGGTAGTAGAGTGGGTAATAAGAAAAGTGTCAGGACTCCGACGGCTGAGCTCCTCCGGTCGTTTCGACAGCCAGGTCTGAACTGTCGAAACGGCTGATACTTAAATCTTTTCCTATATATATCTAGATATAGATATATATAGGAAAAGTGTCAGGACCCAACAGCTAAGCTCCGGCTGTTTATTGTACGTCTGTATACATACATGTATGTACGTATACATACTTAAATTTAGGTATCAGCCGTACTAAGAGTGAGAAATGAAATTTCGTTTCATTCTTTTCCATTTATCGTTTTCGGTACGTCCGGCCGACTAACTCACTCGATATACAAAGTAGGCTGCTCGGCCGTTAATATGCATAAGGAAAGTATATACTTTCAAACGTTCAATCATCTAACAGGAAGGTATACGATGCTGACGATAGCTAATAAGCTTGAAACTAGTACAATGTTCCTGTGTTAGTGTTGAACAAAATGGCAACGATGGTTGCCGAACACTGTACGGCTTAATTCGGGCTGTTTTTTACAAACAAACCGAACATTATAATAAATGTTCGGTAAACCCATACGTACATATATATATATATATATATATATATATATATATATATATATATATATATATGCATGTATGTATATATATACATAGTACTGTACGTCTGTATACATATATGTATGTAAGTATACATATTTATATTTAAGTATCAGCCGCACTAAGAGTGAGAAATGAAATTTCGTTTCATTCTTTTCCATTTATAAATATATATATATATATATATATATCATAATAACAAATTTTATCTTTCATCGAGATAGAATGAGAGAGATCGAGTTCCAAATATAGAAATGGTGGTCATGTATGTATTACATCACTTTTCAGAGACAAAGTATTTTTCAATATATATTCCTTCAATATATCATTAACACACAATGTTGAAGATATACAGTTCAAAAACTGTATGCCGAGAGTATACATTGAAAACCATATAATATGCATGGATATTGGCAGATGTTGGCTGGTTGACAGTGTTAAAATATGTGGCAGAATGAGAAATGGAGAAAGCATGCTAACGATTAAGAAGCAGTAAAGTTGAGGTGGATGTTGGATGTAAGGTTAGGATAGGGTTTATGGTTCAGTAGATAAACACTTGAGATAGCGTTTGTCGTAAGACATTGGAAAATTAAAATATGTTTCACAGGATGTTCATAGTACCCTCTCTATATTCATCAATTCATCTTTTATGTTCATATAATTAAAAGGTCTTTGATAAATCGACACAAATTACAAACAGCTGAAAACTGATGTACGTCAAACGACATATCACCTGAAAAAGACATTATTTCCCCCACCTTGCGAATAACATTATCTCCATGAGGTATATTGTAGCAAAGGCTACACTCATAGGGAATATATACAGGAAGCGAATGAAACAGTAACTTGCTAGGCAGCCAAACATCTCTCCATATAATAAGCCCATACATAGAGGATGATGGAGTGTTCTTAAATTAGATAATGGCAAGATACAAATATGATGTTTTATCTATGAATCCCTACCAATCGATTGATAGTTTGTCAAACATCAGATTTAAGGCAATATATTGCTGTGGATTTTGATGATATCTGTTAATTCTCGTTTTCTTTCGGTTGTACATAGTTGTTGGTTTAATTTCACATCATCATCATTATGTATTATGTGTCTGGTCAGAGCCTTATTGTGCCAACGAACACGTACAATGCTATATCACATTACTTCCGTGTATTTCGAATTTTGATCATCTAAAATATCATGGTCTCCAAGATACATTAATATATATGCATCTTTATTTTGACATCTGATATTCAGAATACCTAATATACACCATACACTCAGACGTCTATACTGCTAAAGTAGTTTTGTAATTCCGAAAAATAGAAATGATGTCACCGATATAGAGTTAGTGAAGCGTAAACATGTGGGAAGATGATGTAGGAAAAGGTGAGATTTTTACAAAGGGAGATTAAATATCAACGAGTATTTGTATATTTTAAAGTCTCCTATGAAACAAATAACATTCCTATGATTTCATGTTCTTGTCCTAAAGTAAAGAAGAATTCATGCTTTATAGTATAATTCAGAATGCTCGAAATGGCAACAACAATAATACTATGTATATCTATATTTCATTTGAAACATTGTTTACATTCACATCAAATTTCTATAAAATTTCTATCAATAATGAACATTCTCGTTACTACAAAATCAACCTTAATTGGATATGCTTAATATTAATATTCGTTCAATCAAGTACCATCGTCTTATATCGTAAAAGCAACATAAATTGATTCAAGGAATATTTTGCTGTTATTTCTATTATAGACGATCGACTACGCAGAGCTTGCCTCCTTGAGCGCTATGTATTTCAAATAGGTAATGTAATCCACTCTGATGCACTGCAGAAATAATTGAGGAATGGGATATTCTGAATAGAATGTAGTCCAATATGAACTGTGTGATATAATACGTATCTGTAGCTTGCACAAGTGATTCCTCTATAGCATGGAATGAAATAAATCTTCTAAATGAAGTTTGGTACCCTTATACTCTCGTTAAGTCCTGCTCGGAAACTAAATAATATAACTAGTGACAATCCAGGCGTTCTACAAAGAATGAAAAAATTCAATTATTGTATGAATTCTCATATGTAATGTACTTTAATCTTTTGGGTGAGAAAAATATGAACATTTGATAATATAAACATATATTTAATATAATCCTGTTTGCTTTCATTGTTATTTTGCCTCAGTTCAGCATTGACTGAAATAACCCATAAGTAAAGGCGCTGACAAATTGGACTTTTCTTCGGGGGAATGATATATATTATTATCCAGTGATTTAAAACGATTTGGCTACTAATGATAGCATTTCATTGTTATTTAGCACCACGTCAACAATGATCTAGGAGACCTGTAATAAAAGGCGTACAAGTCGAGAAAGTCATATCATTTATTCAGTTTATTCATGACTAAAGTAAACAGGGCTGCCAAATGTTTAGTAATGACCCTATAATGTGAATTGTGGGCTATTTGGCTGCGTTTTCTGACAGTTCTATTATAGTTCAATATATAGTTTCTTTCGTCAGTTAAATAAAGCTTTCCTGTATAAAGAGCACAAGACATATTATCTCCTGTGTATTGTTCTGCCGATTTCACGCTGCTTTACTATATTTTTACATCCAAAATATATATGTCATGTCACTGCCTAATGTTACATCTTACATAATTCAGTTCGTTTAGATAAGTATCTATGGTTATGAACATCAATATACAAGATTGGGATTCAATGGTATCACCTATAAAAATATACAAAAGTAACTCATGAAGCTTACATTCCATTCACATTTTTTATCACGTCCAACAGTAATTACACAAATTGAAATTGAGTGTACGTAATCATTCTTGTCGAAGATCAGGGAAGCTTTCGGCATTTCATATATTTCTGTTATACTTTAAATCTTTTCTTTACCTTGTTTGGAATACAGTAACTAATATTCAAATAGAAAGTGTTAGAATGAAATCCATGCGGCAGAACATGAATTAATATTTACAATTGAGAAATCGGCCCAATATAGAAAGATAAAGAACTAACTTACCACATCCACGCTCTCTTATTTTGTGTTGAAATTCTGTGATGAATTAGTTCATTTACATCTGAAATTATATTGCTTTCTTCTGGCTGGAAAAACTTAAAATTCAGTAGCAACGTATTAAATCCCATGAAAAGTATTTCTGAATTCAAAGTAAACAAAAGCACCAAGAAAGCAATAGAATTATACAAGAGTAAACGTGTTAAGTACTTCGGAAATATATTTAGATAGATTTCGATTGTTGGGATTTCCATTCGCACCAGCCATTTTCTCTTCATACATCATGTGACTAAGCAAAACAAAGCATTTAGTGATAAAGGCAGTGTGTAGTGATACAATAGTTCGTTATTTTTATATCTGTATATAAATAATCGATGTCGAATAACATATCTTAGCAGTTGCGAACAAATACACTTTTATACCTTCTACAAATTATATTTCCATCTCTCTAATATAGAATCATGTATATCAAGGACAGAAACGATTCCATAAATATCAAGAAACACCAGAACTGCCACATAATAGTTGATAGATACACAATAACGAGTTACACAATTCCCTATATTAGAAGGCCTTGTCTACTTTTTCAACCAAGAGATAAACGTTGATGATTGTTTTAATAACATGCTGGATTACAAGCTGAGTAGATGACAAATTGGTTTCTCTTTCAAGTATTTCAGTACGGCCATTGCTGAACGAAATTACAATGTAATCAGGTAACAAGTATCCGTTCATAAACAATAGTTATTAATTCCATTGTAATTATTTCGACTAATTAGAATGTTATGTTGAAAAATACTTCTGCCAATATAAGAGTAGAATACATCTGGAGACGAAAAATAAGATGCAACGATTCATTCGTATAAGACTAAGTTTAACATGTTAATGAATATTTGAGGAGCAATTATAGGCAAGTACAACTTTATCAAAGCGTTGATATCTATAATAAATAGTTGAATATACCGAGCAGAGTTGACAGAAACGTCCATGACGCAAAGTGAGCACGTTTAATCATTACTTTAAAGGGCTCTTGGCCGATAATTAAGATGGAATTAGAAGATTCAGGTGTGTAACTAAAGTTCTGAACACCCCGCTGTCATGTGAATTATGAAAATATAGTCGCTAATATGCAGTTAATAATTGATAATAATTTATGGCTTAATAATTATTATGCCAAAGTCCCCTGGGCACTAATTACCATTTATTCAGCTGACTTAATTGTGAAGCTAAAAGTATAAGTATTCGGTTGATTTACAAAACATTGGTGATATTGAAAATTGAAAATATAGCCACGAAAGTACAGGCGACCCTGTCCCCTTTCCCGTCTCCATGAATGATTTACCCAATCTAGCCATCTATTATTCAGCGCTATTTATGTTTCTACATTATGGAGACACTAAACTAGAATTTAAATTTCTCAATGTTTTGCAAGTCAACTGAATATATAAATATTAAGCTATACGCTTAAATATTAGTAAACAAGGGCCTTCGGGCTTTATTGTTAAACGCACTCAACCGGAATATAAACGAGGTGTACCGATCCATCGCAAGCGCCATTGTTCACATTTTCCCGTCTCTAGAGGTACATAACCCGATTTATTCAAATATTACTTATAATTTTCATCCAATAGTATAGCTTCCTGCTTTGTGTCAACTATATTTTTCAAATTTCAAACATAAATGTTTTGTTAATTCAAGACTCAATCAAATAGTGTCATGACTTTAACTTCGTTTCGAGTTCCAGGGCATTTTTCGAATCCTGTGCTCCAATCTAATTTCGATTTCGGAAAAAGTTCTGATTTGATAAAATGTACTTTCAGAATGTCACAAAAATTGAAAATAGCTGTAAACTAAAATCTTTAATCATCTTTTGAAAACAACGATCACTTTAATAGAGTGTTTCTATAATGCGCATTACTTTCCATAATGCAATTTTCTAAGGAAGAATATTGAACGAAGTTTAAAGAAGCCGCACACAATACATCAATACCAGCGGATAATTTCAAACTAAAGAAACATTTGAAAGGAATTAGCTATGTTAGAAATATGGCATAATCTAAACTTTAAGAACCAAAGTTCCATAAAGTGAGAGTATTAATAAAGAAAAATAATATAAACAAAAAGAATACTTAATTGAGCATGAAGTGTTAGTAGTGTGTAAGAGATTAAATGGGAAGACGGTACGTTAATGCATTTTCCGAATAGTATTATTGCAGTAACTGAACCCATTGCAACTGTAAATTGGAACTAAATCGTAGGATCTATTCACTTAATATTATACTAACCTGCAACGTAGTCTGTTAAATACGCTAAAGAATTTGAATGGCAGATATAATTGTTTTTATCTATAAATACAGTTGGAAATGGCATACAGTCTGCATAGGATCAAACATTGTTATGTGGATGAAAAGAATTGGTAACATTGCATATGGTTCTCTATTGCTGAAAATACTAATCAGCACAGACTTATTATGTGCCAAAAAAATTACGAAACCATGCATATATAGACTAATGTACGTGCACACACACACACACACACACACACACACACACACACACACACACACACACACACACACACACACACACACACACACACACACATACACCCCCCCACACACACACACGCATACACGCACACGGGCGTAAATATATATATAGATATAAATATTTCTCGAAACGCCATTCAGAAAAGTCTGCAGCATATCTGTTGGAAGTGAATATTAGGAATTTTAACTTTCGAAACGGTGCAATGAAAAAGGTTTCAGTAAGAAGAGTCCAATATTCCTATATTAGCCATACATAGGTCACAACATATATCCTCGTATAGACGACGGTGGATGGGTAAAACTACATATAGTCAGATTAAAAACACTGTGATGGAGCTTAGTAGTGCACATTTACCTTCCTCGACGATTTTTATGGCCAATGATCGTCGTGATAACTCATTATTTTCGGGGCGGTGGATTGGCAGTATTGGTAGAGTGACGGACACCATGATTTGACGCATAGAGTTACGGCACTTGCCATTTTGAGTTCAAATCCCGCCGAGATTACCTTTGCCTTTCATCCTTACCAGGTCGATAAAATAAAGTACCAGTAATGCACTGGGTAATTTTTGGCCTTGTGCCAAAAGTTGAAACAATTATTTTCGGAATGTTCATAAATATTTAAGGTGTTGGTGTAACTCGACTTGAAATATAAGGGTGTCATTTGACGAACCTTTGGAAACTGTTTTTAGCATATTATGCTCTCATATATAGGAACCCACATTTGTAAGTGTAATGTGTGTAATATTGTGTGGTTACAAGGGAACTCTTTCGTATCTAATTCTGTGTCGGATAAGGAGCCTTGCATTAAGTATATAGGGTGGTGGATTGCCAGTACCGGTAGAGGGTCGGACGACATGCTTTGCAGCATAGAGTTACGCTCCTTTATGATCTGAGTTCAAATCCCGCCCAGGTTAAATTTGCCTTTCATCCATTACATGGCCGATAAAATAAAGTAACAGTAATACTGGGATAATTGATGGCCTTGTGCCAAAAGTAGAAACAATTAAGTATATGCGTCCTTGTTTACGTCGAGGTCACAATTTGCCTCAACCAAATTTCCTTTCATCTGTTCAAGGGAGATAAATTTAAACAAGTAGTTATTCGTTTCGATTTAATTCACTGTGTCCTCTTTCGCACTTGTGCAGCTGAGTTAGTATTGCAAGCTTTATTACTTCGTTTCTTGACTGTATCACGTGAAGACCTACCAGTAAATAAAAGAGTATCTTCATTCGCAACACATTTAGGCGACTGACGAACCTTATATGGTATTTATTTGCTTTTAACTATCATCATACATACGTATATTAATACTTTCATCGTTAGCCATCTTAAATGATACAATGTAACGTTTTGAAATGTATTGGCTGAAACGATAGTATATGTATCTTGTTTTCCAATTCCTTTGTTTTCCTGTAATTTTAATTCTGTTATTTTATGAAATGCAATGAACTATTGTCTTTTCTTGCCAAATAGATTAAATTGTATTTATTTTACAATGTGTCAATTTCATGTTTACAATGATTGATGAGGCTAACAGTATACGATCCGTTTAATTTTGCAAGAGAAAAACGAATAAACATTTGCTTTTCGACAATTTTTGAAACGCGGTTTGAAGTCGGGACAAATGAAAGTAAATATACTGATAAATATAATGATAAACGTACTTGTAGGTAAATATATATACTTAAGGTGACCATAGTGAATTCTGGCATCTTTGTGTTTGATGGCGCGAGGTTATACCATGGGTTATTATTTGCCATTATATTATATTATGGGCGGTGGATTGGCAGTATCGGTAGAGGGTCGGACGCCATGCTTTGATGCATAGAGTTACGGCCCTTGTCATTCTGAGTTCAAATCCGCCGAGGTTAACTTTGCCTTTCATCCTTACGGGGTCGATAAAATAAAGTACCAGTAATGTACTGGTTACTTGCTGGCCTTATGCCAATAGTAGAAACAATTATATTATATTAATGTATGGTGGATTAGCAGTATCGGTAGAGGGTCGGATGCCATGCTTTGCAGCAAAGAGTACGGCCCTTTATGGTCTGAGTCTCTGAGTTCAAATCCCGCCGAGGTTAACTTTGCCTTTCATCCTTACGGGTTCGATAAAATAAAGTACCAGTAATGTACTAGATAATTGCTGGCCTTGGTCCAAAAGTAGAAACAATTATATTATATAATTGAAATATTTAAGGGCGATGGAGTGGCAGTATCGGTAGTGTGTCGGACACCATGCTTCGCGACAGTGTGTTACGGCCCTTTACGTTCTGCGTTCAAATCCCGCCGAGGTTAGCTCTGCTTTTCCTCCTAAAGAGGTCGATAAAATAAAGCAGTTTAATTTCTACTATTCAGTCTAAGACTGAATAGTAGAAACTAAACGCATATTTACTTATGTCTCATATATTTTAGGCAGTTATTCTAGTATTCATTCTAATATAAATATATAGATAGACAGATCATTTAGTGTTATAAATTTGTTAACTTTGTACAACATTGTATAAGAATTATGTGGACAGGTATCAGTGTAATCAGGTCGTGATATTAACTGTACAGTGGAATTCCAATATAAATATCAAGGTAGCAGCTGTGCGTCGTAAATACATGATTTGCAGAGATATAAATGTTGTTGTGATAAGACTGTTTTACATTAATAATACTACGTGGCTGATATGATACAAAGTTCATCTGAAAGAACAGAAACAAACATAGGTGAATGAGAATTAAAACAATGAGATGTTGTGATTGTCTCTTCCGTTCTTGAAATCGTCTTTTCCGTTCTTGAAATTGAGTCATTTCGCCAAAGTTTGAAATTACTTTCATTCTCATATTTATTCGAGTTGTTTGTGTTGTTTTGTTTAGTCCCAAGTTGCGCTGGATGATCACAACGTTTTCTTTTCTAAACTATATTTTTGATTGGGTTCTTTTAATCGCAAGAAGACTAGAATGAGATTTGCGGTGCAATTGACTGCTCATTCCTTACTGAATCGTCTGATATTATTCATATTTTTGTCATTAAAGAAGGTGGATTAGCGTATTTAGAAGAGCTTCGATATCTAATTGCGATGTTTTACTGTCTGACTTCAAATACTGTGAAGTTCTGCTTCATCTGGAATCTCTCTGGTGTTGTGGAAAATTACGCATTTAATTAATAACAATGATGTTATGTACAGTTGCCAGAACATTTGGTAACTTGATAACAATGTTATAAATGAAGGTTTTAATAATATTTATTATAGAGATACGTTAGCAGCATCTTACATTTATCGATTTGGTAATATCAATGAAATAATCCATCGCAGGTATCATGCTACTTTCGAATATAATGTGTTTTTTCTTGTACCATTTTGGGGAATCCACATTTTCTGTATCAATATTTGTTGTTGATTAACTGCAAGTCTTATCTATCAAATTGTAAGGCGTTTCATTTATTAATAGTCTGCAGGACTGCATAATTAATATCCCTAATCATTTTCCTGTTCACATGATAAACGTTTCCTACAAATTTCAGCAAAGAAGCAATAATTTAATGATTGTGTATTCAAATTAATGTCATACTGGTGCATATTTCAATGGATTCCTCATGAGCATGGCGTTTTGTATATAAGTACCAAAGTTATTCACTATTCAAGTACACAGCGATGTTAGAAAATATAACTATACAAATAAAATTGTGCCAAATAGCCGTGTCAACAAACAAGTAGAAAACGATTCAATTATTTTCATTGATCAGCAATTCAGAAACATCGATATCAGTGTGAGATATACCAACGGACAATTGACATTTAGTGCAAGACTGAACTTCTACAACAGGTGAGAAGTTATTTGAACTGTTTCCCCTTTGTTATATAGTGTAAGTAAACAGAAATG
The DNA here is from genome assembly GCA_964016885.1 of Eledone cirrhosa. NCBI lineage: Eukaryota > Metazoa > Mollusca > Cephalopoda > Octopoda > Eledonidae > Eledone > Eledone cirrhosa. Next base: position 413,184,606 of record OZ024740.1, read on the forward strand.
ACCTCGTCGTCTATTGATCTATGACTTACATTTAAAAAGGCAACTAGTTAACTTATCATCTTACAATAGACTGACCAGCTTTGTAAATTTACAAACAACAGATTATTTTACATGTTGTCTGTAAACTAATATCGATTCATAGTCTCTGAAGTCAATTAACATCCTTAGGATCGCTATCTCCCTTGCGAAATGTATCAATGTCAGTGATGACTATTAACCTTCACCATATAGTTTTGAACTGTTGACTAAATATGAAATCAATATAATACTCGAAGTAAACGATAATTTCTTTTAAGGCTGGCTTTATACCAAAAGTTACAATTATCACCTATGATCTCAAGAAAAACTAAACGTTTAGTGAAAATGTAGAAATGTTAAGACATCTGAAAAAAGTCTATTTTATCCTCTATATCGTGATTTCAACCCACACGGTTGCCAATAAATTGCATGGCGATAATGTGTAATTGAGCTTGTTAACTCGCGTCAATGTTTAGAATTGCTTTCTTATGTGACACCATAGATCTCTAATCTAACAAAAGGTTAGCAAAAGCAAGGATGCTAACTTTTCACTATGTCTCCTACAAGAAACTCGTAGATATGTCCTGCATATGATATACACTAATCTCATATCCCTTCTGTAAAAGACATGATGTCACACTGATTCTTTAGTGAAATATTGTAATCATATGTATATATATTTCAAACGCTACAAGAACTCCAAGTACCTTACTGTACATAAGGAAGTATATAAGGGGGATTAATGGACCATGTGAAATAAGCTAGGGCAAACGTTAAAGTTGGTAGATGGAAGCCCATTTATCACGTAGATGTAACTTATTCTATTTTTCTTCGGTTACTCCCTTGCATGTTCCATTGTCCTGCCCCCCCCCCCCCCTCATTCGGTTTGTTGACTTCGTTTTTCCTCTTTCTTCCTCTCTTCTCATTATTTTTTTCTTTTCTTTCCCTTATGGCCTTTTAATCGATAAAATGCCTTGGGCACGCTGCTGATCGCTTTCGATATCTTGTTTTAAGCGCCTAAACATCTAGGATCTGCAGTTAGCAGCTGAGGAAGGGGTTCTTCTCTTGTTTCGTCCATACTACCATCTTAAACTTTCTTTACAGTAACCACACAGATCGATACATTTCTTATATATGTCACGTACCTTAGTGATTAAGATGCTACTTTCAGGTACAAAGTGAGACATTTGTCCTTGAATTCATTCTTTCACTTTGCTCCAATCATTTCAGTAGGGGGAATATATATTTCTAAGGTACTGGGCTGTTTTTTTCAGTATGTCCTCGTCAGATAACATATATGATTTGATATATCAAGACCGTAGTGGTATGTCATATATCAAATCATATATTTTATCTGACGAGGACGTACTGAAAAAACAACACAATACCTTCGAAATATATATAATAAAGTATATATTTTGATTATGTGAATATCTTCATTTGTTAATATTTTGAATAATATATATATATATATATATAGAGATTACAATAATCAAAGTTCAGTTTAAGTCATTTATTTGCTTACAATTGTTTCCTCCAAACCGAGGTTTGGATTCTTCGGAGCAACTATTTACTGATCTATAACATACTTGACCTCCTTTTCAACCCAAGAGACACATAAAACATATGCGCATATTGATCAACAGTGGGGTGACATTCATCAAATGATATAGCATGGCAATTTACATATATATATATATATATATATATATATATATATATATATGTGTGTGTGTGTGTGTGTGTGTGTGTGTGTGTGTGTGTGTGTGTGTGTGTGTGTGTGTGTGTGTGTGTGTGTTTGTGTGTGTGTGTGTGTGTGCGTGTGTGTATGTGTGTGTGTGCGTGTGCGTGCGTGTGTGCGTGTGTGTGTGTGTGTGTGTGTGTGTGCGTGTGTGCGTGTGTGTGTAGGGTCATATTGTTGTAATAATATTGCCAGAATTAATAACAGAATGCACTCACTGTTTGGTTGGTTTTCACTTCTGTATCTTTTATATCAGTTAATTCATTCGGTCCTCAATGTTTACCATTGACTGAGAAACGGTCAAAAATACAGATATAATATAGATATAAACACATATATATAGTCTAACAAAGTTCTTTCGTTGCACATCTGCAACATCGTCAGTGGTGCTATTATGTTCCTCCTCTTGTATTGTATATTTACGCGTAAATATACAATACAACAGGTCCTCATAAGTTGTCTACTGGGGTCTCGGATATTTCAACGCCCGAAAGACAATATATCTACCCCCAGAGGGTTCAATATCTAGGTAAGTTATTGGGAAAACGGAGGTGAGGGAAGAAAAATAGAAAGGAAGGGGAAAATGGAAAAGAAAAAACAGTGAAAAAAATAACAAACCGGAGAATATGCGAGCAACTTCAAGAAAGAAAATATAAGTTCACAACGATGCTGAACGGTAGTTATAAAGCGTGTGGAGGAATAAAAACAACCGTCTGATCCCAGAGAGTGTAAGTGAGAAAAGGACTGCTAGAGGGTCAGGCCAGGTAAACAATGAGGTGGCTGTCAGAGAGAGTGAGTGAAAGGGAGAGGAAGAAAGAAGGGGAAGAGTAGAGCAACGAAATAGGTAGGTAGAAGGAGAGAGAAGCCTAGTCACAGCGAAACATAATAGAATAAATGGAGATTAGGAAGAATGTGTAGTATGGGGTGGGGATGCGTGTGTGAGTGGGTGTACGTATGACAGCTTAGATTTATATATATATATCTGTGTGTGTTTATATATGGGTGCGTTGTATTGGCCAATTTAATGAGAGATCGGTGCATCCTTATCATGGATATATAGTAGCACTCGTCACAAATTGTTCTGAAAAACTAAAAGATTTGCAGTGAAAATAGTTTAACACTCATTCCAGTACACCCCGATTTCTAAAAACCCAATTCCTTTTTACTTCTATTATCGAATGTAATAGTAATCAAATTTTATATCAAAATTGGATGAATAAATCACCCTGAAGTGAATGAAATTTACACAAATTTTAAATATATCGTTTACATATTGTAATTTAAGAGTTATTTGGCAAAGGTTTTGTTTACCTTTAAGCACATCTTTGTTAGGTTTTGTGACTGTATTATCATTCACATTTGATTTTAAAAGATTTTATGTATTTCACCTTTATGTAATGTAATTAACCCCGAAACTGATAATGGAGATCGAGAATGCACATTAAAGTAGAAAATGTAATTTTCGATAGCTTCAATAACCAAATTATTATCCTTTATATTGATTATATTTGACAGCATATATATATATATATATATATAGTTTTTTGAATATTAATAATAACATTCGATTCGTTTGCTATTATGCAAGCAAGCCTCAATTTTATAGCCATGTCAGTAGAATGAACCCTTCATTCTTGCTCTTAGGTTGGAATGTGAACAGAACGAAAATAGCATATATTTTCACTAGCTCTGACAGTTTGGCAGATGAACAGTGAGCTGTACTGATGAAGAGTGATACCCAGAAACATTAGTATCTGCAGTTCTGTTCACATGCCAACAAAAGAGCAAGAATGAGGGGTACTTGTGTGTGTGTGTGTGTGTGTGTGTGTGTGTGTGTGTGTGTGTGTGTGTGTGTGTGTTCGTGCATGAATTCACTGACATGGCTATAAATTGAGGTTTGTTTGCATAATTGGAAACGAATCGAATGTTATTATTAATACTCGAAAAACTCTATTACATTTCAGCTAGTATATTAATATACTTACATGTTTATATATCACTTGATAACATGCTGCATAGTAGGTACATCGAGTCTTGAAAGTACATTAAGATAACACTTTTTTTATTATGATAGAATTGTGTTAGTCTTGATACGAACGATATAATATTTTTTTAATTAAATCTCTTATCCCTCTGTGGGCAGGCAAATATTGCTACAGACATCTTGATTCTATTAATTAATAAAAATTATCGAAGTTTTTCTGCTGAAATCGCTATGCGAAATAGAACGACTTGGAAGCTGTATCCGAGTTCGTATATGCTATGTATAATTATATATGATGGGCGTGAGTGTATTGTTGGTGGTTTTTGTAGTAATCGGGATAGTAGTATTAGTCACAGCAGTGTTCGTAGCACTGTTCATTTTGTTGCTGCGGCGGCGATCATTCTTTTCTGAGATTTGGCTCTTCCATCCTGTGCACAGTAGATAGTTCTGTCTCGCGGAAAACAACTTTCAAAATTTTGAGTCTCGTGTTTCGAACGAAACAGAATTTCAGACTTTAAGTGCTACGGGTAAAGAAAAACTACCCATTCCCAGAAAACACTTTTTCGTCTAACATTATAAAACAACAAGAAATGTCCAATATAAATGGGAATAACAATACACATGCGGGAGCGTTCTGCACCACGTGTAGTTAGAGGAGCAATCAAAATAATCATGATAATATTAATAAATTTTTCCTGGTTTTGGTAAGATTTATCTAGCAATCGTTTCCGTGTTAATTGGTCTCAGAGCAGTCCATGACCTCAGAGACACAATATTTCGTGCAGGACTCTGGCAGTGTAATTTAGATGGAAGTATTTAATGCATTGTGTATAAAGTAGGAGATCCCAAGGCTTTTGATGAAGGTCATAAGGCATTTAAAAATGCCATGTACGTAAACCAGCGAAAGTAGTCGCAAATGAACAAGTGAACATAAACATCCAGGAAGACAGGAAAATAGAATATTGAAGTTGCATACAAAACCGAACTAAAACATGTAAGATAATAGAGGTAATTTGTGCGATTCACATTGCGGTGAAAGCAAATGCGGTGTAGATGAATCCGGGATCTAAGGTAAGAATTATAATTGTTTCTACTTTTGGCACAAGGCCAGCAAATACCCAGTGCATTACTGGTACTTTATTTTATCGACCCCGTAAGGATGAAAAGCAAAGTTAACCTCGGCGGGATTTGAACACAGAATGGCAAGAGCCGTAACTGTATGCTGCAAAGCATGGCGTCCAACTCTCTACCGATACTGCCAATCCACCGCCCGTAAGAATTATAATGTTTGTGGAAATGTATATAGATAATAGAATATCCTCTTACCCTAGGATCTCCAGGCACAATATTTGAACATTTCACCAAATGTCTTTCTAAGCTCAGCGACACAATTAACGTTGCAGCATAACAGAATGCTCGGAGACAGAGACTCACTGAGAATTAAAATATTTGCTGAACATCGGAAGTTGCGTGAAATGGTTTGTTTATATACTGACTGAATCACCAATACAATCGTTGTTCAATTTACAGACTATTAATAACGTCAATAACAATAATGCATTCTCTCGTTTAATCTTGAATCTGATCTAAATACATATACTGCGTACTATGAATATATTAAGATATGCATGAGAGTCTATTGGAAAATCACCAACAAAACAAGGCTAAGGAAATATGAATTTTTTCAGAAATTTTGAAATATATTTTATTTGCTTATATTTGAATTGTTACAATTTTAATCCTGAATATGAAAATTTGTATGAGATTGCATGTCATGTGAAGAAGATTCTGTAATACAATTGAAATGTACCACCTAACAATGTTTTTCCAATGGTTTCTTTCGTCGGCTTCTATAAAACTCTTAGTCGAACTAAAGAATAGTGTTTTCTATTATGTCATACATAATGTTGATTTTAATTTACAAACAGAAATATATTTACATGCATTTGAAATCTAGATCTTTTATTTACGAAGCATCTCGAATGGATATTTGGAAAAACCTATGAGTATCTCCGAGTATCCCTAGATGGAATAGATTTTTATTCAGCTAAAAGTAATCTTTTGTTCAGTCAGTTAGAGCATGCATTTACTTTATGTTGTAGATAATAAAATATAGAATACACTAACAAATTTAGTAGGTGTAACAAATGAAAGAAAACAAATAACATATTTTACAGCGGTATGATGTAGCAAAAGGACACATGGAGTATTATTCAGACTGCAGTTTATGTATGAATGTTTGGGTGTTAAACCGGGCATTGTATTATATCCCCAATCCCCTAAATTAAACAGTTCAGCAGAGGCAATTCCAAACATTCTTTGCCCACAAAAATACACATATCTACTTGAAAAGATCTACTGCTTTGTCAGAAGACATTCACTAACATAACTGACCGCGTAATAAGATTGAAACTCGTAATACATAATTCTGGAATGGACTATATACATATAGTCAAGTACATTTTTCTTTTAATATTATATTACTCCATTTCCTTGTTGAAACTGAAACATTCAGTACTTAATGTGATGGACCATCACGGTTATGTATAATTGCACACCCCTAATATGCGAATATATGAGAATTGAGTAAGTAACTGCTAGCAAACCCCTAATATGAGAGGATATGAGAATTGAGTAAGTAACTGATAGGAAACCCCTAATATGCGAGGATATGAGAATTGTGTAAGTAACTGCTAGCAAACCCCTAATATGCGAGGATATGAGAATTGTGTAAGTAAGTCATATTACGTTAAACGTGATAATCGGTTAGATGTATTATGAAGTCAATAAAACATCTCAGTTATTAGAAACTGTCTATTCATTCAAATTTGAGCGCATTGTCAATTATATTCTATCTATTTACAATTACTGATTTGCATTGCACTAATCTAAGAAGCCTTTGCATTCATTCATAAATATTCAATTTAATATAAACTACTTTTTCTGATGCTGAAATGCATATTCTCAAAGCAATTTCCATCAATATTTGTACGAATATTATTAAGGAATATTAAATTGTACGAGAGAGAAAAATATATTCAATGACTCATATTTACATTTGATTACTACAGTGCATGACTAAGAGTCATGTAGAAATTGTTTAACGTTGGTAATCCCCTGTACAGAACATGTACTAATGTAGCAGGTAGTTAGAAAATATTGTTAGTTCTCAAAATCTTCATCATATTCTGACTGTAGATCATACATTATCAACCGGATCTTGTCCTCATAGTATATCCTATTGATTTTCTCTGACATGAACACAATATAAATGCCTCATTATATCACTTCGAATGCTATATTCATTGTCCTTATCTCAGATTTGAAGGCAAATGAAACACTGATGATTGTGTAAATACTTCTGATAATATGATGGTTTTACAACATCATGAGGTACATTTGTATTCACTACGCCTTTGACACGGAACTACACTGTCCACTACACGTTGTTATTCTTTAAAGTCACTGCACCAGTCATTCCAATATGGATCATCATGCCATTATAAATTCTATCTAATTGCCCTCGTTTTTGATTAGTTTACGACAATTCAACTTTTATATTCATTTGTTTACAATTGTCACGAGCATAATAATTATTATCAAGGACGATATAATGAATGAATTAAATCTTTGGTACTGGTGGCATATATGTTATCGTCTCTGGTGAATTGAAAGTAAAATTCTCGTTTCTCTTTCTCTCGTCGGAATCAGAAAGGGTGTCAAGAAAGGAGTATTCCACCGATCATTGCACGAACACGCTGTGGACACGACAAGAAATAAATAACTCCATGGTTTCCAATGCCTCCAAATATGCAGATCGATTTGTCAATAAATCTTTCTCAGAGGACAGCGATGGTATTCAGTATTGCCACTGAATTAATCCGCATTTTCTTAATTCTTAGCTCTCTTACTTCCATTCTCAGTAGTGTCGTAAGTAAATCTCTTAGGAATTGGTTATGTTTCGAGAATGTCCTGTCTTATGTAGATTCCTGCGCGTGCACCCCCATTTTCTTATAATATTGAGAGATAGGGGGAGCAAGTGAGACGGAGTCAGTGACAGTGGGAGTTTGGATGCATTGTGCTTGGACCTGGTGTATATGTATATATATATTTACAACACCATATTAATAGTAAAATGAGTGAAACAAAGTAACACAAACAACATATAGACACAAAACATCAGAATTTACAAATGTATCATTTTCATTCTTCCAAAGCTGTATGACGTACATATCTACATGTTTGAAGTTTTCCTGATTTTCCGAGAAATTAAGCCTAATACAGAAATAACACAGCAGAATCTATAATACTTCTAGGAAGGATATTTAGTTTCGCATATATGCTTTAAAAAGTGTTCAATCTTTTGTTTTGTATTGAGGTTTGAATGTTCCAAATCAATCAGAAAGTAGATCTCAAGCTATCTAAAGTTTTGAAAAGCTTGTAAAAATGTATTTAACAAAGTAGCACTTATTGAGAAATTAGTAAATGAATACTCGAATAACCGACCACATTTAATTGCGTCGTGAATTTGTAATATCAATTTAATTGCTACCAAATATAATTAAATAAATATTACCGAGAGGTGATCGAGCAGACGTTATGGCGATAATATTAAGAGGCGTGAATGAAATACAAACTTCAAGAAGTTACCTGCATTAATTACATAGGATCAAGGCAACAAAAGACCTTGTGTCTGGTTTTATCAAACTGCTAAATAATCAAAACAATCCCCATCCGATAGTATTCTAGTCATCTTAACATCCGGAAGAGTTCATTGGATAATGTTTTCTAATGTAAATACACAGTGTCTTAATAAAGCATGTCCTGGTCACAGATGGAATTATTTTGTTCTAGTCATAGTACTATGATTAGTACATGATTAGTACTGCCAATTACACGGTTTTTATATATGTCATTATTAGTATTTTGTTAACATGAATATCGATTTATTTAGATGAACAGTTCTTACAGTGAGAGCATTTGATTTATATCAATCTCACATGCAAAAATATGCCAGAACGTAATTGGCATCATGTTAAACATATTAATTATTGTAAACAGTTCATAATTATTTTAATTGAATAGTAAACTGAAAGTTGTTTGATATTATATATGAAGCGGTAATAAAATTATTTAGCTAAGCTATAATATATATATTCGTAGGACTCATTAGAAGATGTGCTCATGGCTACGGTCAAAATGCTGATACAATGCAAATTAGTGCAAACGGGAAAACTAAGATGGTGTAAAGTAAATAAAAACTAAGATAACATTTTAAACTTTCTCCTTATATTTCATATCAAGCCGATATAATTGGCAGTATAGGTAGAGGGTCGGACGCCATGCTTTACAGCAAAGAGTTTGGGCTCTTTCCATTCTGAGTTCAAATCCCGCCGAGGTTAACTTTGCCTTTCATCCTTACAGGGTCGATGAAATAAAGTACCAGTAATACACTGGGATAATTGCTGGACTTGTGCCAAAAGTAGAAACAATTATATATAAACTGCATTAGGAGAAACTTAGTGACGGAAATATATGTTTGTTTATTTAAGCGATCCCTAACCGGAAGTGTTGACATGTGAAAATTTTAAAGAAGTGAATCTTAAAATAAACAACAATACTATTTATATTTAGTCAAGAATAACGAAATTTAGTAGATAAATTATGTAATATTCATTCATTATTTATTGAAAGTAATCGAACTTACTTTACAAACGGGATAAAAAAATATATTCTGGACGCAGTCCCGCACCCCTTACTTTATTATAGTTTAGATTTAATACACTAGTTTGGTTTCAAATCTGTCGTAACGTATTCATCCATTATTTTAGCTAAGATAAATTGTCCAAAAATCTTGCAACTGCGCAATTTAGATTCCGGAGTACCAAGATTCACCACTGAACAAATAAATGAATATTTGGTCTATTTCGGTATTGAGTACTTATATTGGTGCCTGCCAAAAATACACGAATATATATATATATATATATATTCTTTATAACTGGTTCTATCCTGATACATTTGAGAATATGCCTTATAATTTCCATTCTTTTCAATAAATACTATAAATCCTATTTAAGCAGTTGATAACTGCTCTGAGTTCCTATTTCATGATTATTTCATATAACGTTATTATTAACATTACCTTTAGTTAAGGATGATGAAATCATAAACGTTTAATCTGTTTGAAAGTAAAGTTAATTTACTTGCCACAATTCATACCTAACATCTATTTAATACTAATAGATTACATGGCGGAGTCCCTTAAATACTTTTCAGCAACAGTTCCTGTATCTTGGTTCATTTTTGATGATGCCAGATATATATTTTAAAGTATAAAATATGGTTGATTACGTATTAAAGATATATTTGTATTATCTATCGAGCCATTAATCTCGTTTTTTCGTGGTGTGATTAAAAGAAATATGTTTACAACCACGTATATATATATATATATATATATATATATATATATATATATATATATATACGTTGTTCCGGGTTTAATCGGAGGTAACCACAGTAAGTAAGGTACTCAATACTTTGCAGAGTATAAAAGTTTTAATATAGATGAGATTCTACAGGACTAGAATTGTTTCATTCTTTAGAAATCATCAGGAATCTGGGTATCAAAAAATAAGTATGGTATTTATAGGTCTCTTCAGGTGGCAGTAGAGGGTAGGGAGTGGGTTGGGTGTAGGTCATTGGTTGATCAACCAATCACCTACACCCACCCCACTCCCTACCCTCTACTGCCACCTGAAGAGACCTATAAATACCATACTTATTTTTTGATACCCAGATTCCTGATGATTTCTAAAGAATGAAACAATTCTAGTCCTGTAGAATCTCATCTATATTAAAACTTATATATATATATATATATATATATATATATATATATATATATATATATATATATATATATATATATATATATATATGCAGAGGTTATATTTAATTTGTTGGGATTCAACAAGCTTAAATATGTTTATAATGGATATAAAGCACTCAACAATGAGTGGAGTAAATATTCAATATATTTATAAAAACCATTATTATTTTATTATATATATTTCAAGGGCAACCAAGGCAAATTTTGGTGCGCTTTCATCAGATAAAATACAAATTTGTTTTATAAATATTGACATACCCGCATAAAGACAACCTTACCGGTTGAGGTTCGCTGGATAGTGGAACAAATATTTTATTGAGGGTGATTCAAAGTTATGAGTAATTATGCAAATGAGTGTCAGAAAAACAACGGTTTATTTAAATTAAACTGTTTGAAGAAAATTAAACTGTTAGAAGAAAGTATTGAAAGGGAGAGAGAAAAGGGAGAGAGGAAAATATTGAAAGGGAGAGAGAAAGAATAGTTTAATTTAAATAAACCGTTGTTTTTTCTGACACTCATTTGCATACTTACTCATAACTTTGAATCACCCTCAATAAAATACGTTTTCCACTATCCAGCGAACCTCAACCGGTAAGGTTGTCTTTATGCGGGTATGTCAATATTTATAAAACAAATTTGTATTTTATCTGATGAAATCGCACCAAATTTACCTTGGTTGCTTTTGAAATATATATAATAAAATATTTATGGTTTTATAAATATAGTTTCCATTTATTAATATATTGTATATATATATATATATTTGTTAAAATAACAGATTAAAGTTTAAGCAAAGAACCGGTGCTTTCACCCTTAACGGTATCTTCTGAAACTAAAAAAGTCAATCTGTGAACTGCTTCAAATTTAGCTAAATTACCTAGCCGTAGGAACACGTGCAACCCTGTAGCTAGTACTAACTGAAATTGTAAGAATCGGGTTCACTGCCCCCTATCCGGCAAATGCCTTTCTTGTAACATTGTCTACTAATGTAAGGTTGAAACACCCACGTCCCGTAGGGCCTACATAGGGTTAACCGCCAATAGATTCAAGCAGCGCCTTTACATGCATACCCATTCTTTCTTAACCCTTTAAGAAGGAATATGACGTCACTTTCAGCTTATATCTGAAGTCTAAAAGACAACCGCACCCAATATAGTTTACACTGGGATCTCTTAGCTGAGGCTAGATTGTATAACGGAAATAAAAGACCATGTGACCTCTGTTCTGCTGATGCCCTGGAAATACTCTACGCCAATGATCACATCTTAAACAAAAAATCTGAGGCAATTTCGGCTTGTAAACATAAATTGCACAAAACTTTCCTGTATTACAGCCCCACATTATACCCTAACGGATAGTACGAACTATACGCGGATAATTTGTGTCTTGGTGTGGTAGCTAAGTATATTTTATATTTATACCATTGCTTATTTGTATAGGTGAGTATTTATTACCTGTATGTTTTGTGAAGGAACGTATACTTTCTCGTACGTATATTTGCTTGTATTTGTTATAGGCGTATATATGATATTATAAATACTGGTACATGTGTATATGGTTATGTGTATACATGAGTTTTGCGTTTGTGTGTGCATGCGGGTTTGCGCGTATGTAGGGTGTGTGTATATGTGTATTTGTGTTTTGTTTGACGTATTTTAGCGAAAATATGTGTATTTACATGTAGGTATGTGTGTGCGCGCGATATATGTTATTTATACGTGTATATACGTTTATATAATTATATGTATACACGAACACACACACACGCATATATATATATATAATTTATTTATCTATTTATTTATTTATTTATTTATTTATTTATTTATTTATTTATTTATTTATACTTCTCTTGGGTCAGTGTTCTTTGTTTGGGTGTTGTTATTCCATTCATTTTTTTCTGTTTAGCCTTGGCCATCTAAGTTCTATTTCACTGGCCTCTCTGATTTGCCTATCTGCTGGGTCATTTCTATATTTAGATATTATTCTAATTTCTATGGTGTCTATATTACCGTCGTGTTGTTATCTGGCATGTTCGTATAGTACTGAACCGTTTTTTCGTCCTTTAAGTTCCCCCCCAGTGTTGGTCTATCCTTTCACCTATGCTACGAGCTGTCTCGCCTATGTATGCTGTTGTCATGTTTCTGCAAGTACCCTCTGTACATCTTATACTATAGACTACGTTTCTAGTTTTACAGGTTATTCGGGGGTTTACTTTACACATGATACATTTCCTATCAGTAGAGTGGGTTTTCTTAAAAGGCTAGGTTTTGCTGATCAGGGATTTTTTGGTGGTTCCTGGTTTTTCTACCACCTTAATCTTTAAGTGGCTCTTTCTCAGGGCCTTTCTACACTGGCTAGCTAATTTCCCTCCAGGGGTAGCGTCCAAAAACATGACACTCTGGTATCTCTGGTTGTCGTACTATGAGGTCGCTTTCCCTAACTTATGTTTAGCCCTATCTAAGCTATTCCATGATTTGCTCCTGTATAATGGGCAAATTCCTTTCATGTCCAGTTCTATGAGGGTCCTATACTTCTCCGTGGCTCCTTCGTATACTCTGATTCTGTCTCTTTGGTTGTAGCCAGAGAACTGCATGCGGTTGCTGAAGTGTTGGATGTGTCTTTCCATTTCTGTTGGGTCGCACATGCGTGACACATTCTTCATCATTCGTACCAAGTCTGCGATCAGAATATTAAACTTAGCACCACTGGACATTGCTGAGTTTTTGAGTATCATGTATTTGGAGGCCATGGGTTTAGCATAGTGTGAGTGGAGAATTTGGGCTCTCTCGACTATAGTGTTCATCCAGAGTTCCGTGTCTAATACAGGTAGTCTATTGTTAGCAATCATAACAAAAATAATAATGTTAATGATAGGAACAACAACAACCACCATAATAACAATAATAGCAACATACACAACTATGACGATAGATATAATGACAACCCCTTAGAGAAACTATTCTTCAACCCAGCTGACGAAACATATAAGATGGGTAATATCTATCCCACGAGGTTACCCTTTAATAAAAGAGTTTGCATACCACAACAAATAGATGACGAGACAGAGGCGCCGTTCACCATAGCTAGAAATAAGATTAGACAAATATTAGACCGGTATACTAAGAGACATAGGGTTTTCACTCCAACAATATTTTTACTGGATTATAGACCTTTCTCAAGTTTGTTTATCTCTCTTCTGTCACTCACTAGAAGTATGTTGGGAGTTTATTGTATTATCTAAAGAATACATCGGCTAATTACCGTAAAATATCTATATCGATATATATATATATATATATATATATATATATATATATATATATATATATATATATATATATATATTACGAATTTCCTTGTAAATTGTAATCATCATAAATGTATTTTTATTGACATATTATTTGTTCCGTATATTTCTCCATTGATATATCCAGTTATATACCATTCAAACATGATAAACATTATTGATACCATTGAATATGATAAACATGATTGATATATATTTGTGTGTGGGGGGGGGGGGGATGTGTGTGTGTGTGTGTGTGTGTGTGTGTGTGTGTGTGTGCGTGTGTGTGTGTCTGTGTGGCTGTGTCTGTGTGAGTGAGTGTTTGTTTGCACACATGTATGTATGCATACAACCACATATGTCTGTTGTATTGTATATATATTTTTTTCTTTTATCCAAGTTATATTGAAGCTACTATTTACCTGGTATTTGTTTTTTTTAAATTCATATACTATAATATTCAATCTTGACACTAGTAGAATATGAACTCAGAATGCTGAAGAGTTATGCAAACAGGTCTCCATTGAAACCGAGCCACAAATCCACTGATTTAAATCAAAACACACTGCCGTTCATCCTGACTAACCACGTTACAGTCAGCATAACAAGGAACTTGCTATTAGCAAAAAGTAAGATTAACATTGGCTTAGACATGTAGATTTCCGTGTTATTTCAACATTGTATAAATGTGAACTGGTAACGTGAATAATGTTCTCGATAAAATTGAATGTTTGTGAATTTGTATCAATAGAATGGTATATACCAAGATTTATGAGTTGATTTATTGGACAATTTATCTATCCATTTGAATGTCATCAGTTTACATTAATGCTGCACAGTTGACGACTGGGCTACAGTAACAAATACACCATTAAACTTGATTATATTCTTTTCACGGATTGTAGAATGTTCATTTATCACTATTTACTTATCTTGTATCATTCAGTTTGTTCATAGTTATTTCCAACAGAATGGGTATGCATAGCTTAGAATGTCAATAATTAAACTGCGGTCAAACAAAAGTGTAATGCAGGTAAATCTTTCGGTATCGTTGGTTATTAAAGAGCTCAAGCATAAAACCTAGTATACACCCTCCATAGCATTGATCATTTCATTTTATGGCAAATTTCTTCTACCTTTCTCTGTATGTATGTATATATGTTACGTAACATCGTCTGCCATGACCATCTACGTGTATACACACACACGCGCACACACACACACACACACACACACACACACACACACACACACACACACACACATGTATATATATGTATATATATATATATATATATATATATATATATATATATATAAAGGAAAAGAGTCCGAGCCCGACGGCTGAGCTCCGGTCGTTTCGACAGCTAGATCTGAAGCGATTCTCTCACTCACTTAATTTGTGTTTGAGTTACGTTAGAGATAGCTTATTGCTAGAGCGGAACTATTCGAATTCCCACACCCACTGTCGCGTAAATTTCTGCACCAGCAGCCAATCGGTTACCGGCAGTTTTATGACGCGTAAAGATTCCAATTGCTAATGCATTACCTTGTTGCATGTTACATTCACTATCACAGCCGACACGGACTGTAATCGGATACTGTGGAACGATTGGTTATTGATTAGGCGAAATCTGCTGATGAAGCCACATACACCTATTGTGCATTGTTGCATAATAAATGCAGACAGTGGATGCGTTGCAATCCATTGCTGCATTAAGTGTGGCCGAAACTCGAATAAGGGTATAGATTAGAGGTACTCATTTACGTGTGTTGTCTTGAAACAAATAACTTTGTGTCTACTCTGGGACTTTACATAACATTACCTATTGAGTACGCTGAGATGCAACCGGTCCTATCAGTGATACCCATGCTAGTCCCGTCAACTTATTATTTTCTCCCAAATAGCAGATTAACAATGAGATTAAGTTGAACAATTTTCAATATTTTTTATTGTATTTTCTTTAATATGTACTCTAATATAGGTTCTATCTTTCTTTCTCACTCACCTATTGAATCGTGCAAGTTGTAAAATTGACCGGTTTACCACGTGGTTGTTCGAAAATCTAACCACCGTGCTAATTCTATATCTCTGGCTAATCGTCTGTTGGCATTTAATGTGCGGAAAGACTTTAGGCATTGCCATTGTTACTGCCGTACTATCTTTTGCCATGGTACTTGGAAGCTTGACCTAAATGCTACCATTCTATTGTACAGCGATTGGAGACTGGTTTTCTCGAATAACCGATTTTTTCACCCACTTGCTAATTTCTGTTTGAGATACGTTGGAGAGTGCTTATGACTGGAGCGGAACTATATGAATTTCGACTCCTACCGTCGTGTAAATGTCTAAACCGGTAGCCAATCGGTTGCCTGTATTGTAATGATGCGTAGGGATTTCAAATCTTAATGTAATACGGTGCTGCATGATACATTCACTGTTACAGCCGTCACGGACTGGAATCGAATTATGTTGATCGATTGGCTATTGATTGGGCGAAACCCACTTATGAAGACATATGCGTCGATTGTGCATTATTGCATTATAAATGCAGACAGTGGATGCTTTGCACTCTATTGGTGCATTAAGTGTGTCCGAAACTCGAGTACGGGTATAGATATGAGGTACTCATTTGCGGGTGTTGTATTGAAGCAAATAATTTTGTGTCTACTTTGGGGTTTTACATAAAATTACCTATTCAGTTCGCTGATGAAGCCACCTGCACCGACTGTGCATTGTTGCATAATACATGCTGGGATGCAACTCACGCTAGTCCCGTCAACTTATTATATATGTATATATATATATATGTATATATATATGTATATATATATATAATTGTTTATAGTTCGTGTTAATGGATCACTGATTATATTTGCAGTCGCAAACAAATAATGAATACTGCTGCAAACACCTTTAAGCACTCGACGTGTGCAGTGTGCTATTCCTCGTTTGATATGTGCTCAAAATGTGTGTATGACAGATCATTGGTATAATCAGTATGTTTATACTTAATTACATTAAATGTATTACATAATAGGTGTCATACGTAATTCCGTATATACATTCGTGTTTGAGGGTGCTTGTTAATTTCAATCTGTATGTATGTGTGTGTGCTGGAGTGTACGTGTGTGCCTTTGTGTGTATGTTTTTCTTTATAAGAACGACTATACTGATGTCAGGTACACATGTATTCTAATGCTTGCTCAAGACTGAACTTTCAAATTAAATTACTTGGAGCAACATAATGCTTACAGTATTTTATGTTAACGAGGAAATTCTATCTTATTTAAATTGTTCATAGCTCTCTCTTTCTATTTCTCTCTCTCGCTCTCTCTCTCCCCCTCACTCTCACTCACTCTCTCTCTCTCTCTCTCTCTCTCTCTCTCTCTCTCTCTCTCTCTCTCTCTCTCCCTATATATATATATATATATATATATAATATATGATATTAAATAAATGGAAACTATATTTATAAAACCATATTTATTTCATTATATATATTTCAGGGATATCATATTAACAATATGTTATTCCTTCATCAGACAAAATACAATATAAACAGTCTTATAAATAAATAGATATGACATACCTTTCAATCGACTTGCATTTGGGAAGTTGATTTGGCAGTAAAAAATATTGTGGACAGTTGTAAAAAGAAAGAGAGAAAGAAAGAAAGAAAGAAAAACGAAGAAAAAGAAGAAATGCATGTGACTAAATAGAGAGATATAGAAAGATAGATAAAGGGAAGAACTTCATGTAAAGGAACATAGAGAGATATATAGAGAGAGGAAAAAAGAAAGAGATAGATAGAGATAGATAGAGAAACTAGGTAGTTGAGTATCAGTTGATACATTTATTTATTTATTTATTTATTTATTTATTTAGCTCTAGTATTAATGTAAAGAGAGATGTATGTAGTTAAGAGAGAAAATAGCCGTTATATAGAGAGAAAAAAGAGAAAATGAAAAAGAAAAAATGAAAAATAACCAGACATAAACGAGGCAGAGTTTAAAAAACGCTATGTTTCATCATGTAGAAAATATTAGTTCGTATAAAACAGGCACTATAATGTAAATATCAGTATTCATGAATGAGACATGTATCTATAATGTGTGAAAAGTAATGATCTTATGTCTAGTTTTTAAAAATTCATATGTTTATATCATAATTATAAGTATAAACAAACTCCCAGACTGTTTAACTATAAGACTGTTTAACTATAAGACTGTTTATATTGTATTTTGTCTGATGAAGGCATAACATATTGTTAATATGATATCCCTGAAATATATATAATGAAATAAATATGGTTTTATAAATATAGTTTCCATTTATTTAATATCATAAATATACTCCAAATACTTGTTGAGTGCTTTTATATCAGTTATAAATATTTACTCGTTGTTAACCCAACAATTTAAATATAACTTTCCATATATATATATATATATATATATGAATATATATATACGTTTATATATACACACACACACACACACACACACACACACACACACACACACACACACACACACACACACACACACACACACACACATATATATATATATATATATATATATATATATATATATATATATATATATATATATAATGAAAATAACTCTTAATTGCTAGTGTTAACTCCTTCGTAAAAAGGATTAGATGGCGTGCTTTCCACTATGATATTAATAGGAATAGGAAGGACCCAGGGAATAGGACTCATTTCAATAACTATGGCTTCAAAACTTATAAGAGCCCAGCACATAATGTTCTATTAGATAATTTTGAAAATGACTTACTCTCTCTTGTCAAAAATATTAAGTATAGGCCATATAATAGACATAGAAATTATAATAAGTTTGATAAGTTCCAGTCTAGACTTAAAAATATTGTTAAGGGTTTTAGTGCGAATAAGTCTATTCTTGTCCCGGCGGATAAGACTAAGAATCTATACTCTATGGATTACAGTGCTTACTGTGACTTTATTTATAAGGAGCTGCATAGAAATAATAAAAAGACTACGCAAGATAATTTGAACCATATCAATAGTGAGGGTCTTAAAATAGTCTCGGACCTTGGCCTCGATAAGTATACCCAGCCATATTACCCTAGAGAACCGAGATTCACTCTTAAGGTAGACTTCATTAGTAACCCCTCTGTTAGACTCATCTGTCCTTCTAAGTCCGATATAGCCATAATCAGTAAAAAAATCCTTGACCTTATTATACCAGATGTTAGGGATAAAGTTAATTTTAACGTATGCGGGAACAGTAAGGACGTTATAGATTGGTTCTCTGGCATTAATAAACTTGAATCTAATAAGTTTATCCAGTTCGATATTGATGCCTACTACACATCGATTTCACCCATCCTCCTCAATAAAGCTTTAATGTTGGCCATGAGAGTGTCCAGCCTTACACGATCACAGGTAGATATTATACTAGCAGCCCGTAGAACTATCATTAATTTTGAGGACACATTTTGGACTCGTAAAAACACGCCCAACAATTTCGACGTTACAATGGGTTCGAGTGATTCGGCCCAGGTAACTGATCGTGTTGGGTTGTTCCTCCTAAATGAACTATATGTTACCTTTCCGCACCTTAAAGGCGGGCTATATCGTGATGATGCATTGTTTGTGATTAACTCAAGCACCAACAATGTCGAGCATAATAAGAAGAAGCTTTATAAGTTTTTTAAAAGCTATAACCTTTCGATCACGATAGATAGAAACGATAGAGCGGTCAACTTTTTAGATGTGACTTTGGACTTGGTCACTAATAGTTTTAAACCCTTCCATAAGCCTAATGAAATACTTTCTTATGTTAGTCCCAATTCTAACCACCCCAAATCTATGATAAGCTCTATAATTAAGGTTATATCTAATAGGATTTCCACACTCTCTAAGGACGTAGGAACATTTAATGACCATGCGGAGTACTATAATA
Organism: Eledone cirrhosa; assembly: GCA_964016885.1. NCBI lineage: Eukaryota > Metazoa > Mollusca > Cephalopoda > Octopoda > Eledonidae > Eledone > Eledone cirrhosa. The sequence goes on from OZ024740.1 coordinate 413,204,488, forward strand.
ATGCCCTAGCTAATTCCGGTTACTCTGGTAAAATACATTATAATAATAGTAACCTTAGAAAGTCTCCGCTTACCTATAATAATAATAACATAATATCCCATAATATGGCCATTAATGGGAGTAGGAAGCATAATAATCGTAGAAATTACATAGGTGTATCTGAACCCATCCATAAGTTAACCCACCGGACTCGTAATAGGCAATCTAATACCTCTAGGAATCAAGTCGAACCCTCTGAGCGCTCACTCATTGGTGATGCTTTTGCTAGATCTAATTCTAATAATGTTGTTTCTACTGATCCTATTATTGGCCCTAATCCTTTTGATAGGATTCCTGACAGCAGCAGATATACTAAGGGTAGAAACAGAAAGAGACTTAATGGAATTTCGGCTGATTCTAATAATGTGGTTTTAACTAATCCTTGTTGTAACCCTAGTTTTAATAATGGGATATTGGATAATGGTAGAGTCAGAAAGGATAAAAATAGAAGGAGACTAAATACTTATTTTAACCCGCCATATAATCAGGAAGTATTAACTAATATCCCTAGGTCTTTCTTTTCTATCTTAGAGAAAAATTTCCCCCCTTCTCATAAATACCATAGTATTTTTAATAAAAATGTAATTAAACTTTCATTCTCCACCACCCCTAATATTAGTTCTCATTTAACTAGCACTAACAATAGGAAAATTAGGGATGGATACTCCTCTCTACATACTACTAGTCAGAACAGATCTGCAAATGCCTTACCACCAGAGCAGACCTTATCTAATAGTAATCCTACGTGTAATGCATCACTACTTCAGCCAATCAATAGCACCCGGAAGTGTCACTGTAGAGTGAGTGCTAACTGCCCTTTAAACGGTAACTGCCTCTCTAAGAACATCGTTTATGTTTGCGTAGTTATAACTAATTCCTCTAATAGAACATATATAGGCGCTACATCTAACACTTTTAAGACTAGGTTTAATTCTCATATCTCTAATTTCAAACATGTTAAGTTTAAGAATTCTACTTCTTTAGCACACTATATCTGGGATCTTAAGGGGGCTAATATACCATATAGCCTTAATTGGCGTTTAGTAGCACGCTCTAATTACCTTTCTACACATACTAAATTTTGTAATCTCTGTATCCTTGAGACACACTCTATAATTTTCTATAGTGAATCCTTACTTAATAGAAAGTCTGAGATATTCTCTTCTTGCCCCCACGCTATTTCTAATTCTTACTTTTATTATAAAACTAAAGGTTCTAGTAGTGTAAATTGTATCCATTAGCTGATATATTCCATTACTTATTATTTTAGTTTAGGTTCATTTTGTTTACCACCATTATTTTCATCATTATTATCATTGATTTTGACAACTTTTTATTCTAGCTCTCATAATCTTTTGGCTACTATACCATATCTATCTTCTTACACATTAAATTTTCACTATTAACACCTTATGAGTATATATCTGATTATATATTTTATATTATTTTATTTCATTTTATTTTGTTTTATTTGGATTCTTCTTTGGATAACTACCCCCCCCCCCCATGCACACATAAACTTATTGCTAACCCCTTCAAATATATTATGATTATATTTAATCCCCTTTTTATGCTCCTTTCTATTATATAATACAGTATATTGATTATGATTTTATGCTCCTTTGTATCCTTCATACATTTCTTTTTTTCTGTCCACATTAGCCTACCATAATTCTGCTTAAAGTCAGTTTATTGGATAACGTTATGTAAATGATAGTAGAATATTTCATTCCTTTCTATATATATTTATAGTTGATATCTTAATGTTTAGGGATTTTGATTACTTAAACCATAGCTAATATTGTATTGTCTTATTAAGTATTTTAAATATTTTCAATATTAATTTATCAAATAGGGTTTTCTAGTCATTTATCTGGGTTGTTTCCTAAGTTTATACTTAATTGCATGTGAGACCTAAGTAAATACTTTTGTTTTTGTTTTTTGATTTCCGGTCGTTTTTATTTATTTATTTATTAATACTACTGTGCATAGTATTTTCTGTCTGGCCCTTATTCACTCATTCATATATGTGTCTGTTTACCAACCTTGTAATTATAAGTAATTATATACTATATTATGTTCATTATTTTATATTGAAGTTGTTATTCAACTCTTTGTAAATGTACTATTGATCTTTATTACTTACCGATGATTTTATGTACCATTATGATATGTTAAATTTTATATATTCTGTAAGATGTTTATATTTTTGTACCATCATAATTTTGGTATTGTACAATATATATTTTTTTCTCACCTGCTCTGTAACTCTATATGAATTGATTTGTTAACTTACATGCCATTATATATTATTATATTATTATTATAGTGTTATTGTGACATCTATGTTTGTGTAAATTAACCAGAGATTATCTATTATATTATATTATATATTATATAATTATATAGTTTATTATATATAATATGTTTTACTTTTAATCATTTCATTACTTCATGTTATACTGTATATTATATATACGTATTATTTTTATTTTTATTCCTATTATGCTTATTTATATTTAAACTCTTAATAAGGTTTAATTGGTGCTGTTAATGATGGAAATGTGTATTGATGTATATGTATATGTGCGTACGTGTGTGTATATATATACATTTGTATATTGTGCCTTTTAATTTTAATTTTAATTTTTAATATTGTTACAAGTATATTATATTATATTATATAATATTGTATTACATATAGTACTATAATTCCCGCTCTATATAACCACCTTTGTTTAGCTCTAGTTTTTTGCTTTGGACTATATTTGTAATATGGTTCAAAATGTTATCCACCTCCTTAGTGATTTTTATTATATATTTTTACCAAATAATCTTCCAATACTTTAGTGTATGTACACTCCATATTCTTCTGAGTTTTCGGCTTGTATTGGCCGATAGTGCTTCTTGTAGTTTTAATTGCCCTGATGAGTCCGTAATAGGACGAAACATTGTTGGCTAATAAAGACTTTTGATGTATTGAAGGCTTCTTTGTTTTATTTTCATAATTCTTCGGCTCTGTTTAATTACATTGAGCTATACCTTTTACTGTCATTTCTATAGTACGAAGAGGGTGTTTAACTCCAACATGCTACAGTATTTTAATCCTTATATATATATATATATATATATATATATATATATATATATATATATATATATATATATATACGTATATGTAATTTAATAAATTCCTATCATATTTGCAAGTATATGATTATAATAGAATGTAACAAACCTCTCAATGAATTTCATTTCTTGTATAAATCTACGCATCAAATTACATTTTATTGTGGGGTAACTTAATCATCAAAATACTTATATTAACCCACCAATATAATTATGTTGTAATTATCATACATCTGTTTTACTTGTTTCACAATCGGTAATTTATTTAACAGTTGATTAAAAAGCTTATCAAAATATTTGGTAAATTGATAAATTGAAATTGATGATACTACCTTGCTTTGAAATTAAACTTAATCAGGCTAAGTTGAAGTCATAACATGTTGATTTATCGATTTTCCTCAATAATGTATGTTTGTATATATATATATATATATATATATATATATATATATATATATACACACACAAACATACATCATTGAGAAAAATCGACTAATCAACATTTTATGCCTCTAACTTAACCTATACCAATAAATTGTTATCCCGTATATATATATATATATATATATATATATATATATGTGTGTGTGTGTGCGTGTATGTGAGTGTGTGTGTACATATACAGACACAATATATATATATATGTATATATATATATATATTAATTCAAAATATTATCAAAATTATTTTCTTGGGATCAATTATATTTTATTATACATATTTCAGAGGTACTGAGTTAAGTTCAACAGTACGTCCTCATCAGATAAAATAAAATGATACATGACATAACTTGAGATAGTAGATAGTTAAGATTCAGTCATGGTAGAACTCATACTTTGATGTATTCATTGAACCTTGTTTAACTTTTATATATATATATATATATATATATATATATATATATATATATATATATATATATATATATATATAACGAAGGAAATGTGGTAAGGAACCAAAGTACTCAATACTTAGGGTAGTAGAGTGGGTAATAGGAACGAGTAGGACCCCGACGGCTGAGCTCAAGCCGTTTCGACGGCTAATTCTGGACTACTCGAAACGGCTTGAGCTCAGCCGTCGGGTCCTACTCGTTCCTATATATATACATATATATTCTTACGATAAATGTAAATAATAGCTTTACATATTTGAAATATGACGGTGAAAGGGATGAAACAACCTGCAACAATTGCAACACGTGTCTCTTGTATACCATATAACCATATACAATAACACTAAGACGACTAAACAAGTTTTCAACGTCGATTTAAGCATATTTAAATCTTGTTTAGAGAAAATGCAACGTCGATTTTAACGTATTGATATTTTCAAGTAGTGGAACCGTAAATGTTTATTTCCAGATTTATTATTTGACGTAAATATATGCGTAAATGTCTACTAGCACAAAAACCACGCTTCGGGTGGTTTTTCTGCTAGCGTGTGTAGAGTGCATATTGATATTATACGCAAGTATATATGCATGTGGATATGATACATCAAATATTATCGTAATTGACAATATACACATACTACATAAAAAAAAAACGATATTATATATAAACTGCATTAGGAGAAAATTAGTGACGGAATATATGAATGTTTATTTAAGCGATTGCTAACCGGAAGTATTGACATTTGAATATTTAAATAAACAATAAAATATATTTAATCAACAGCTACAAAATTTAGTAGATAAATTATGTAATAATCATTCATTATTTATTCCGGTGGATTGGCAGTATCGGTAGAGGGTCGGACGCCATGCTTTCCAGCATAGTTACGTCCCTTTACGATCTGAGTTCAAATACCGCCGAGGTTGACTTTGCCTTTCATCCTTACGGGGTCGATAAAATAAAGTACCAGTAATGCAGTGGCTAATTGCTGGCCTTGTGCCAAAAGTAGAAACAATTATTTATTGAAAGTAATCCAAATTATTTTTCTAATGGGATAAAAAAGTATAAACCGTACGCAGTCCCACACTCCTTTCTTTACTATAGTTTAGATAGACTGAGATAAATATATTTTTAATAAGAAGTTCGCTTTGGAAAAGTTTGTTTCCAGATTCATCTACTCTACGCGATACTAGATGCGGGTATCTTGTACAACCCCGAAAGGCTGAAAAATAACTTTAAATTGGTTGTTTAACGTTGACTTAAACAATTAAGCTATATCATTATTCAGAGTCTCGCAGCTAGAACCATTCTTGTCTTAAATCATTACATGTGGCGATATAACACGGTTTCTTAACTTAAAACAAACAAACCCACACTAACACACCCATTTGACAAATGCACACAAAAAAACTCGGGTGAAAATATACGATTAATTATATTTTGACTTTTTACTATAATTTCGTTTGGATCAAATTTGTGTTGTTTGAAAGCAACAAAAAACCAGCAGAATAAATCTATATAAAGGTAGTGGAGTAGTGAGTAGTTAAATAATCTCACAATTCCATACTTGCGAAAGCAAATCTAAGTGGACCTCGAAGGGAACGGTCTCTTTTAGGTTAAAAATGCAGCTGATCCGTCCCTTTGGGAATCGTCTGTACTGCATTGGAAACTTTACAAAACATCAGCTTTACATAAGATACTGTCTGATGAAATGGTGATGGTGGTTGCATAATCACAGAATTATGTAATCATAAAAGGCACAGAAATATGTATTAATGCTGATATGAATAAAATGAATTATGAGTATCTATATCTGGCCTTCGCAAATATATATATATATATATATATATATATATGCGAAGGCCAGATATAGATAAACATACGGTATATTATCAAATATACTATACATACATTCATGTATACATCGCTATTTCATAGCCCCAATGCTTATATATATATATATATATATATATAAGCATTGGTGCTATGAAATAGCGATGTATACATGAATGTATGTATAGTATATTTGATAATATACCGTATGTTTAATTAAAAACATTTTGAAGACCTTGCGCTATCATTTTAAAGTAGTGACTATGTCGGGGAGTACGTTGCTCTGAGGATCACCAACAGTGTGAAACATAATTTGTCAGCTTCTCTCCCTTCCTTTGCCGAAAACAGATGTAATTGACATAGTCACTACTTTAAAATGATAGCGCAAGGTCTTCAAAATGTTTTTAATTAAACCAAATATACTATACATACATTCATATATATATATATTTATATATATATATATATATATATATATATATATATATATATATATATATATATATATATATATATATATATATATATATATATATATATATATAATTGAATAAACAAGAGAGATGAACACTAATATAAACATACATGTGTTCGAATCGTAAGGACCAAATTTGCTAGGATGAAAAAATACTAACTATAACAATTTTTGCCCAATATAGGTCTGTTATTTTTCTTAATTTTTCTTAATTTAATATTTAAAGTTAAGGATAAAAAACTATATTGGTGTAGTTAGTATTTTTTCACCCTAGCAAATTTGGTCCTTACGATTCGAACACATGTACGTTTATATTAGTGTTCATCTCTCTTGTTTATTCAATTATATTGTACAGCTTGGAAAACCTTTTTTCTTAGAGCTATTTAATTGTAAGACACTACTCTGAGTTCTTAACTCAATATGTATATATATATATATATATAAATGAAAATTAGAGTTAAAACTCCAATTGAAACCCTGCAACTATTAAGCTCCAAGTATAAAATACTGAGCCGATTAATAATATATATGCAGTAAGAAACGCAGTAAACCGTGTGTCTAATATTACAAGGGTTGAAAAACCACATTTGTTTGAAATATTTAACCAAGAAGCAGACAGAATGATAAAATAAAAATATATTATTATACAAACCGCCTCAATAACCATTTTATCTCTCGGACAGATTATCCCTAATCTGTTTCGCCCTGAGTGTGTTTGTAACAGTTAATTCTTAGGCATCATCAGCGAGAGAATCTGATTAAATGCAACAAACACTATGTACCAACGTTCACACAGAAAGATGAAATTTATCACCTTGTGCGCCGCTAGTCAAACGTTATAAGCGTGTATTGGATAGAAACAACAGTCCAACACACACAACTTAATAAGCTCGACTTGTGAGGGAGCAGACATATAAATGGAAATTAGAGTTAAAACTCCAATTGAAACCCTGTAACTATTAAGCTCCAAGTATAAAATACTGAGCCGATTAATAATATATATGCAGTAAGAAACACAGTAGACCGTGTGTCTAATATTATTGAGGCGGTTTGTATAATAATATATTATTGAGGCGGTTTGTATAATAATATATTTTTATTTTATCATTCTGTCTGCCTCTTGGTTAAATATTTCAAACAGATGTGGTTTTTCAACCCTTGTAATATTAGACACACGGTTTACTGTGTTTCTTACTGCATATATATTATATATATATATATATATATTAGAAAGTGAGGTTTTTTTACAAAATAAAAAATAACCGAGGTGTCCAACACGAGTGAAAGTATAAAGAAAAAAAGATGAAATCGAAAATGCAACTGGAGTCTTATTTTTAAAAAAATATATATATTTATTTGGTTCCTTTACCGGTTTCGCAGTACTTCTGCTTTTCAAAAGTAGAGTTGAGATGGAGGGTCTGTGGTTTTTCTGTTTTTATCACACACACACAGACACACACACACACATATATATATATATATATATATATATATATATATATATATATATATATTTTTTTTTATATTTTATTTGTAATACTACTGTGCATTATATTTACTGTCTGGCCCTTACTCACTCATCCACATACATGTCTGTTTACCAACCTTGTAATTATAAGTAATTATATATTATATTATGTTAATTATTTTATATAATATATTACATTAATATTGTATTTGTTATTGTAATATCGATCCTTATTACTTACCGTTAATTATATGTAACATTATGATATGTTAAACTTTATATATCATGTAAGATGTTTATATTTTTTTTTTTGTACCATCATAATTTTTGGGTATTGTACAATTTATTTTTTCCTCACCTACTCTGTAACTCTATATGAATTGATTTGTTAACTTGAATGCCATTATATATTGTATATTATAAATGTTAGTATATTATTATTATAGTATTATTGCGACATCTATATTGTTTGTGTAAATTAACCGGAGATTATCTATTCTATTATATTATATTATATAGTATATAATTGTATAGTTTATTATTTATTATATGTGCTACTTATAATAATATCATATTATTACCTCATGTATATTGGGTATATGTATTATTATTATTATTATTATTTTCATTCCTATCATGCTTATTTTTATATTTAAACTCTTAATAAGGTTTAATTTGTGCAGTTGAAGATGGATATGTGTATTGATGTATGTGTATGTGTGCGTACGTGTGCGTACATATATACATATGTATATTGTACCTTTTAATTTTTATTGTAATTTTAATATTGGTAAAGGTATATTATATTATATTACATTGTATTATATATAATTCCTGCTCTATATAACCACCTTTGTTTAGCTCTAGGGTTTTTTTGCTTTGGACTATATTTGTAATATGGTTCTTAATGTTATACACCTCCTTAGTAATTTTTATTATATATTTTTATTATTTTTATTATATATTTTTACCCATAATCTTGCAATACTTTAGTGTATGTACACTCCATATTCTTCGGAGTTTCCGGCTTGTATTGGCCGATAATACTTCTTGTTGTTTTAATTGCCCTGATGAGTCCTTAATAGGACAAAACATTGTCGGCTAATAAAGACTTTTGATGTATTGAAGGCTTCTTTGTTTTACTTTCTTAATTCTTCGGCTCTGTTTAACTACATTGAGCTATACCTTTTACTGTCATTTCTATAATACGAAGAGGGTGTTTAACTCCAACACGCTCCAGTATTTTAACCCTTATATATATATATATATATGCATATATATATAAAGATATATTTTTTCTTTAGATCGTTTTGGAAGCCTCAACAATGCAGATGGGTAATTCTCTGGGCAACAAGATCCGGTGGTGAAGAGAGAGATGTAAGTGAATGTAGAATGAGATGTATAGTGTGTAGAAGAACGTAGGAAAGAGCGTAAAAAATAAAAATATTAACACGAGATACAGTTACCTTGGGAGAGATTTAATTGCCCCTATATTTCGGATTCACATCCATCAACTGGGGGGTTTTCCGGGGGGTCGGAAGGTTATCTGTCGGATAGGATCGATACGTGTCCTCCGCTGTTCGTTGTTTTGAATATCTGAGGTATTCAGCAGAGCGCGCGCGCGAGAGATGGGGTCGGTCAAGCAGAGGTCGGCGGCCGTAATAGTTCTTTTAATTGTGGGAGTGGGGTGGCGTTAGCTGTCAATCCACTGTATTATCTGCCCGAGCTGGTTTTTGTAGTAGCAGTGTTCCCTATTTTATCTGATGAGAACGCAGATATCATCCCATGATGATATTTGTTTTTGAAATGCGCATAATAAAATACTTGGAACTCTTTTAACCATCTTTTGAACCAGCTTCTTGCTGTCTTTTATATCTGCGATCTAACTTACTCGGCCCTCAAAGACAGCGAGAAACGAAAACCAACCAAACAGTGAGTGTGTTCTGTTATTAATTCTGGCAATATTACGCAAATATGACCCTCCCCAAGTATTACAATATCTGTTTCGACACACGATTTCATATAAAAAACCTCGCTAAACTAATATATATATATATATATATATATATATATATATATATATATATATATATATATATATATATATATATATATATATATTTATATATATATATTTATTAAAATAACAGATTAAAGTTTAAGCAAAGAGTCGCTGCTTTCACCCTTAACGGGATCTTCTGAAACTAACAAAGTCAATCTGTAAACGCAGAACTGGATATTTAAAAAAACGTTGCAACCGGAGGAAGACAGGAAGACGATACTTTGGTTCGTGGTAACGTTCGCTGGCAAAGAACGGGAAAAAACAAGTAATACGTCATTAATAGGAGCGGTGAAAAACAATTACGCGCAAAGACAAAACCACGTTTATGGTATAAAAGAGGTCGTGGACTAATGTTCTCTTAGGTGGTGCATAGAGACGTTCTCTGGCAATGAACGAAAAAACGAAGATAATAAGTCAATTTATATATATATATATACGTATATATATATTATATATAAATTATAAACTCAAATAGTCTTTTAGAATTAAATAGCTCAAAGAAAGGAATATTTCTGAGCCGTGTAATACAAATGAATATATGATAGGGATAAACACTGATACAAGTATGTTTTGTGAAGGTATGTATACCTTCTCGTACGTATATTTGACTGTTATAGCGTATAATTTTTACATATTCTGGTATTTAGGGTTTGGCTATGTGTATACGGGAGTTTTGCGTCCGCGTGAGTGTGCAGGTTCGTACGTATGGTGGGTGTGTGTATATGTGTACTTCTTGTTTTAGTTGACTTACCTTTCCGAACATTCGTGTATTTATATGTAGGTATGCGTGTGCGCTTGTTATATACGTATTTATTTACTTATATACGTTTATATAATTATTTATTTATTTGTACACAAGCATACACACACACACATATTTATATGTGCGTGGTTTTGTATACCCATAGTAAGGTTTTGCGTATGCTTGTGTATGTACGTATCTGTTTGCGTGTATGTATTTATTTGTTTCTATTACTTCTGTATTGTATTTATTTACTTTGTTCTTAACTCTGTAGCGGAGATTCATTTTGTCTCCTAGTTAGAATTTTAGTCTACGATTTCTGCTATACCATTTACGTGGTTTTGTCTTTGCGTGCTATTGTTCTCCACACTCCACATATGACTTATTATCTTCGTTTTTTCGTTCATTGCCAGAGAACGTCTCTATGCACCACCTAAGAGAACATTAGTCTACGACCTCTTTTATACCATAAACGTGGTTCTGTCTTTGCGCGTAATTGCTTTTCACCGCTCCTATTAATGACGTATTATTCGTTTTTTCCCGTTCTTTGCCAGCGAACGTCACCACGAACCAAAGTATCGTCTTCCTGTCTTCCTCCGGTTGCAACGTTATTTGAAATATCCAGTTCTGTGTTTACAGATTGACTTTGTTAGTTTCAGAAGATCCCGTTAAGGGTGAAAGCAGCGATTCTTTGCTTAAACTTTAATCTGTTATTTTAATAAATATTTGCTCTACGGTTCTTATATATTTGATATATATTTTCTTTATCGAGCCCTCTTTGGATTTTAGTCTTCAATTTTATTATTATTACTATATATATATATATATATATATATATATATATATATATCACGCAGCGGTGTAGAATCTTTTGCTCACTCCCCCTCTTTTTTATTTCCTTATTGTCATATATATGTTGTTCAGATTTGTTTTATCATTTTTTCTGTATTCTTTGTAGCATTTTCAACAAGAATGAATAAATGATCATAGCAATTCGCTAAAAACATAGTGATTGAAAACAGTAAAATAATTTAAGAATATGGAACCAAAACCAACACATCTCCACTCTCCTATTGTGACAAAATCACTTTTCGATTTGTGATTAAATTTCCGAAGCTTGAAAGTTTGTTTCACACTCAGCAGGATTGAAATTATTAAGGTACATATACACAACTCAATACCGTGAAGCATTTTTGTCTAGCGATGTATTTAGATATGATAAGAATTGAAATATTACTGAAATATGATGTAAATGTAGCTGGATAAGGAAAGCAACAGAGGAAAAACACGATGATAATAAAATAATGGCGACAACGTTCTGAATAATGATCACAACAGCGAGAAGGAAAACACCGGTGGAATGGCTAAAGATAGAAAGAAAACGGGAAAAAAACTATAGTCATAACAGGATATGTAATAGTATAAGTACAAGATGATGTGTATTATAACTATGATGATCTAGAAGACGGTGTGGAGAATGAACAAGAGGAGGGTGGTGACAACGACGACGGCAGTCGTGATAATAATAAAGATGAAAACGAATAAAGATGAAATAAACATACAAGTGTAATAAAATATGCTGGTGGCAGTAGTAGTAGTAGTAGTAGTAGTAGTAGTAGTAGTAGAAGAAGAAGAAGAAGAAGAAGAAGAAGAAGAAGAAGAAGAAGAAGAAGAAGAAGAAGAAGAAGAAGAAGAAGAAGAAGAAGAAGAAGAAGAAGGAGAAGAAGAAGAAGAAGAAGAAGAAGAAGAAGAAGATCATTTTGTAGATATTGATAGTTGTATTTTAGATATCGTATCGATAATGATGATGATGATGATGACGATAATGACGATGATGATGATGATCACGATGTTGATCACGATGATTATGACTATGATGATGATGCCAAGAAATGAGACACATGGAATATACTTTCTTTTTCCTGTAGAACATATTAAATGAAGGATTCAAAGCAGATATCACCATCAAAGCTATAATGTTAGTATTAGAAGTAAAGACATACTGTTAATCGGAACACGGATTTACGCATACAGGAAACAGTTAAGAGTGCAAAAGTGGCACCTTTGTATATTAAACTTGGAATGGGATTACTTAGGGAAAAAAATATATTACAATGTGGTAAGGACATTTCTCTGAAACATAAAAGAATATGTTATCAGGAAATTAAAACCTTTCACGATGACTGCTTACATTTTGAAAGAAATCAAAGGGCGAATTACACACATCTGACAAAACATTAAAGGCTTTCGGCCCTTTCATTCGAGCCACGTGTGAGAAATAGTTACAACTATTGGATTACAACATCATCATTTTCTTCTTCTTCTTCTTCTTCTTCTTCTTATTATTATTATTATTATTATTATTATTATTATTATTATTATTGTTATTGTTATTCCTTGAATCTCAGTCATTGATGTTGGTTAACTGGAAAGTCCGTTGGATTGAATATCAAGCCACTACCTGCAGCCTCAGATATTCAGGACGTATCGGAGGGTTCTTGCCGTTCCAAGCAAGCATGCCTTTTGAAGCGTTCCAAAAAGCGTGAAGGGGCCGATTTTCTTTAACCATCCCTGGAAACCTTTGGAGATAGTCCCCAGTGCGCCTATGACAATCGGGATCACTTTGACTTCATGGCAGTTCCAAATCCTTTTCACCTCCCACTTTAGGTCCTGGTATCGGTTAATTTTCTCCCTCTCCTTCTCTTGCACTCTCGTGTCGAACGGGCAGGCCACATCCACAATCAGGCACGATCTTTTTTCTTTGTCCACAACCACCAGGTCAGGTCTATTGTGTTCGAGTTTTTTGTCCGTCTGTATCCTAAAATCCCACAGCACCTTCACCTGACTGTTCTCCATCACCGCCTCTGGCCTATGCTCATACCATTTCTCAGAATGTGGTAGATTGTTTACTTTGCACAGGTGCCAGTGGATCACCCTGCCCATCACATCGTGTCTCCAGCCCTTATAGTGGGTCTGGGCTAGGTGTTTACACTCGGACACAATGTGAGCCACAGTCTCCTCTCTCTCTCCACAGATCCTGCACAGTGGGCTAGCCTCCTCCTTGTAGATATGGTGCTTCAACCACTTCGTTTTGAGGGCCTGCTCCTGCGCAGCCATTAGCATTCCTTCTGTAGCCTTTTTGAGGTCTCCTCTTCTCAACCAGTTCCATGTCTGTGGATCTCTAAATTCAGTTTTCTCAAAGAAGGTACTATGAAGGGATTTTCCCTTAAGGCTGCTCTTCCTCCTTGATGTTATTTCCTCCTTGGGTATCCCCTGGCCTACTGTCCCCTCCTTCAGTACAGCTCTGAGCATTGGCTCCTTACTATAGGTCACGTATTTGTATAGGTTGTTTTTCTCCATCTGAACACAGTCCTCTATGCTGATAAGACCTCTTCCACCCTCAGATCTCCTTAGGTAGAGTCTATCGACATCACTCCTCTTGTGGAACATGTTGTAGATAGTCAATAGCTTCCTAGTCTTCCTATCCATTTCTTTTTGTTCAGCAACATTCCATCTCAGAATTCCCGCACTGTACCTAATAATAGACACAGCTCGGGAATTTACTGCGCTTATGGCATTTCTGCTGTTCAGATGTGACTTCAATACGCTCCTTACTCTCCGAATGTATTCAGTTCTTAACAATTCCTTCATTTTTTTGTTCTTTATGCCATCAGCCTCCAGAACGCCCAAATACTTGTATCCTTCCTCAGAGTCAATTTCCTTTATCATCTCACCTGTTGGTATCTGGATCCCGTTACTTCTGCTCAACCTACCCCTCCTCATCACAATGACTCCACATTTACCAATACCAAACTGCATACATATATCACTGCTGCAAATACGGACAGTGTCAACAAGCACATCCAACTCCTTCTCACTTTTCCCGAAGAGCTTAAGATCGTCCATGAAGAGGAGGTGATTGATGGTAAGCTCTCCCCTTCCCAACTTGTATCCTGCTCTCACTTTTCGCAGCATAATGGTCAAGGGCATCAGGGCAAGGACAAACAACAGAGGGGACAGGCTATCTCCCTGGAAGATACCTCTCTTGATCTTCACGCTTCCCAAGGATACTCCAGTTGATGTCAACTCTGTCTCCCAGGACCCCATACTCCTTCCCAGCAACTGTCTGACATTATCTGCCACCCTGAAGATCTCCAGGCTTTTGGTGATCCAGGAATGAGGCACCATGTCAAATGCCTTTCTGTAGTCTATCCATCCCATGGCAAGATCAGTGTGTCTCCTCCTGCAATTCCCCATTACCATCTTATCAATAAGCAACTGGTCCTTTGTACCACGTGACTTCTTTCGGCATCCTTTCTGTTCGTCCGGCAACAAGTTGTTTGTGTGGAGGTGATGGTAGATTTCCTCAGACACAATGCTCGTCAACAGTTTCCACATTACGGGCAGAGATGTGATAGGTCTATAGTTGGTAACATCATTACCCTTGATTCGGTCTTTCATTATCAGAACTGTGGTACCTTTTGTCAACCACTCTGGCACCTCACCCGACACCAAGCAGTCATTGAACATGGCCGTCAGCTTCGGGTGGAGGGATGTTAAATGTTTAATCCAATACCCCTGCACACCATCTGGGCCTGGTGATTTCCAGTTGGTTAGTTTTTTGGCTTGCCCCTTAAGAGTTTCAACTGTGATACTCAAATCAGTCTGTTGCTGTGCCTGCTCACCGATCTCCCTCTGTACTGTCTCAATCCACCCTGCCTGGGCATTGTGTCTAACATCCTGCTCCCATATTCCTCTCCAGAATGATTTAGCTCGTTCCGCCCCAGGGATCAAGTCGGTGCCTCTTTCTTTCCCCTCAAGCTGTCCAAACAGCATCTTCTGGTTGTTGTCGAACATGCGGTTCTGTTTATACTGACTGACTCTGTTCTCGTATCGCCTGATTTTGGCACTCTTTGCTACAATCGGTTGCTTCAATTCCTCTATGATAATATTTAGCTTTTTACTCCTAGTTTTGTATTTTATTTCCAGTCTATTTTTAGTGCCTATGTTTTTTAGTGTCCCATTCAGTAGTGACTCAAGCTTTTCTATGTCATTTCTCATTTCCCCGATTTGCCCACTCAGTCGCTTCTTCCACCACGGCTCTGCTCTTTCTTGTCTGTTGTTTCCTCTCGCTTTTATACCAAGTAGTTTCCTCACCGTATTTGCTGTTGCTTTGAGGATATTGTTGCACTGGTGAAGACTCCTCGCCTCAAGGTATGGGATGACTTTGTTTACCTTAGCTGTTGTTTCTTTTAACTTTTTCCAGTCTACAAATCTTAGGTTCATAGGTCTCCCACTATCATTGTTCAACTCATCTACCACTAAATTTAGGATGTCAACCGAATCTTGTCCTAGCCCGTCAGCATTCATCTCCTCAGTGGCCGTATCTCTGTTCCAGGTATTATTTATCTCAGTATTCAGATCATTGTCTGCTTCGGGTGGTTCCTCCGCTCTCAGGACCTCCTCACCTTCATTTCTCGCCGGCTCGCTTGTCTGGCATACTACACCCGCCATCTCCAAGCCATTCTCTCTGCTCAGTTCCTCCAGTTCCAGCTCGCTTATCCACCCATTAGTTCTTATTACCCGAGCCTGACCGGCCAATTTTTGTTCATCTAATTTAAATAAACCAATCTCGTTCCAGATGTTATGCATCCGTCTCCTGTAGCCCCTCTCATTGGGGTTACTTTTCAGGTAGCATTGCATAACAGTTCTATTCAATTCTTTCGTCCAGTTGGTTCTGGCCCCTTTCCTTCTTCTTCTTCCTCCAACATCAGCAGTATTCCGTTGACAGTCAGGTTCCTGCTGCTGAGCCAGGGGGCATCTGTTGGGTGAGAGTCTGTCACATGACGTTCTAGTCTCCATTTCACCGTTATTCGAACTGTTTATGTTCGATATTTAAACACTCTTATCGAGGATTGGCGAATGTATGTTTACATAGCCATCTGTGGATCCGCCATCCCACTTGGCCCTTGTGTGGCATTATCACCACGCTGTATACGGACACACATAAACAAACAAACACACGGGCAGAAAGGGCCCCAAAAATGAATAAGCATAAGTTTCATTGTAATGTAGTATTCGAATGTCTGACTTAGTTTTTGTTTTTTAAGTTTTACTTTTTCCCCCCTCTTCTCTGTCCGTCCGCCTGCTTCTCTCTTCATTCTTATTTTCTTTACGTTTTGGGGGTTTCTTTTTTTGTTTTTGTTTTTCTCTGTTTTTCTCGTTTTTTACTGTTGTTGCTGTGCTGCTTTTGTTGTTTGTTTTTTCTTTTTTCTTTTGAGTCTATCTATATATTTTGATGCCTTCCTCTTTGTTAGTAGTAGGAATTCTATAATGTGGAAGTGGTAGCCAGCAGAGACTGGCGGCGTTGGCGATACTGAGACAGTGGTGGTGGTGATGTCGATACCGAGGCAGTGGTGGCGGTGATGCGACCGTATTACTGTAGTGATGGTGCTGTAGCGGTGGCAGCAGCAGTGAAGGAGTCAGGGGGTGGTGGCGGCGGTGATGGGATAGTGGTGGTAATGATGGCCGTAGTGAGCGGTGGCGGTGAAGGTGAAAATGCTGTTGTGTTTAGTGTACACAGATGATGGGGTGAGTAGTGTATCTAGTTTCTGGTGTTGGTGAGTTTCGCTGTCCTATATAGTGTAGCCAGAGGAGAGGAGGGGGGGGGGTTCTTCTTCTTCCATTTATAGCCATTTTATTTTTTGGGGATATACAGTGTACAATACAAAGTTGAATATTTGAATATTTGAGCCGTATTACTGTAGTGATGGTGCTGTAGCGGTGGCAGCAGCAGTGAAGGAGTCAAGGGGTGGTGGCGGCGGTGATGGGATAGTGGTGGTAATGATGGCCGTAGTGAGCGGTGGCGGTGAAGGTGAAAATGCTGTTGTGTTTAGTGTACACAGATGATGGGGTGGGTGGTGTATCTAGTTTCTGGTGTTGGTGAGTTTAGCTGTCCTATATAGTGTAGCCAGAGGAGAGGAGGGGGGGGTTCTTCTTCTTCCATTTATAGCCATTTTTTTTTGGATATACAGTGTACAATACAAAGTTGAATATTTGAATATTTGAGCCTTATAACAATATATTTTGGGTCCGAATTTTTTGGGGCTCAAGCCGGGTGCTTTACGTAGCATTTGTACTAAGAGTTGTTATTTCACAAATGATTTAAATATGTTAAAAATTCAAAACTTATTATTATTATTATTATTATTATTATTTGCATTTATCTTGCTTTATGTTTATACGAGTTATCACCAAGTCACAACCAGTGACCTCAAGAGACAACAAGGTCCGCCATGTTCAAGAAAGAACACACATATTCACACATGCATCCTTAGTGTTTAGACTTGTGATGTACTTATATTGACAGGATCTTCCTTAGTATATGGGCAGTTCCCATTAGTACTATCTTTTGTATTTCTCCTATACGCGGGTTTCCTGGGATTTGCGATAAGTAGTCGTTAGACCCCTTAGGTATCATTCCCAGAGCGCCTACAACCACTGGTATTGTTTTAGTTCTCAATTTCCACATTTTTCCAATTTCTATCTCCAGGTCCTTATACTTGCTCAATTTTTCAAATGTTTTTATAGATACATTCTTGTCTATTGGAACAGACATATCAATTAGCAGGCATACCCTCCTTTGAAAGTCCTTCAATATTATATCAGGTCTATTTGCATCTATTTTTCGGTCTGTTTGGATGCTAAAGTTCCACAAGATTGAGATGTGATCTTTTTCAAGTATGGGAGGTGGTTGATGCTCCCACCAATTCTTTTGATGGGGCAGGTCAAAATGCTTACACATTATCCAATGTATGTATTGTGCAGCTCTGTCATGCCTGTTTAGGTATTCGGTTGGAGCTATAGGACTGCACATTGAAATTATATGGCCCTTCGCGGGTAAATAACAGCTTATTGGGGTTTTGTGCCCAATATTTATTTTAAACCCCCCAAAAAACATGGCTACAAAAAAGAATTTTCACAAGTCACTCCCACTCATTCCGTCTTCTTCTTCATCAATCGAAACCACACCAGAGAGAAGATTGTCTCTCTCCCTCTCTTCTCTAAATGTGTCTCTCTCCCTCCCTTCTCTTTCGCAAGCGACGCCAGTAAAGATAAAGAAAAATATAGTTTCTGATAGATTTCAAGAGCACGTGCAAACCGAGGAACATTTCTCCACGACGACGACAACGACGAAAAATGTGTGCAGTAAATACGGAAACCCATTTCATTCGTCCGACGTCATGAATAATAACAGCAGCAGCAGCAACAGTGACAAGGAAAACAACAGTAGCAGCCGCAACAGCACCAGCAGCAGCATAAACAACAACAACATCATTAGCAGCAACAGCAACAACAACAGCAGCAGCAGCAGCAACAACCACAGCAACAGCGGCGGCAGCAGTGGTAGTATCAGCAGCAACAACAAAAGTAACAGCAGCTCTGACGACGACAACAACAACAACAAAGAAATACCAATCTCGTTTGCAGGTATCGCAAAGAACCTGGAAACCATCCTCATAACAAATGAGGAATTACAGGAAGCAAAGAAGATGGTGACGAAAACCGGACACCGAGCAATCTGCGAGGCAGCCGAAACATTTTTCGAAACCCAACAGCACTGTACGGTCACGTACCGTACAGTAAGCACAAAATCCCGTAGGGTTGAAAGAGCCACAGAGGTTCAAATACAAAAAGCCTTAGGGTATGTGTGGAAGCGGAAAACGCATATCACCCGAGGCAAGAAATATGCCACCGTGGACGTGCTTTTTGCCACACCCCAGGAGGCAAAGGCTCAATCCTTAGTGACCCTAAGGAGCGAGGAAATGGTGTTGGTGCCCTCCTACTGCGGACAAAAAATTGTGAGGGTCAAACTGACCCACGTTCCCCCCGGGATGGCCCCTTCTTGGCTGGCCGCGTCTGTCCTCGTCGGAATCGAGGACAAAACAACTCTACTGCAAGTACAGAAAAAAGTAAGAGAAGATTGGGTCGGCACCTCCATTGAGATGTTAATCCAAACCAACCAGGAATGCATCGAAGCCATCCCGGATGTGATAGACTTCGATAACGGCACTCAACTGCCCATAAGTGTTGAGAGCAAACGCCCGAAATGATTCGCTGTGGATCGAAGACTCACCTCAGGGCCTTCTGCAACGAGAAGACCCTGAGAAAGGAGACCCCCCCCCTCCTTCCGAAACCGGCTCCACTGCTACCAGTAACAGGACAGGCGGAAACCAGGAAGCGTAGGTCCGTGGCACCCATATCCACGCCACGGAAATCAATAGCAGCAGCAGCAGTGGAAGTATTAACAACAACAACATCAATACCAACTGGAGCTGCAACAGAGACTCTACTGTAAACATCATCAACAACAACAAGTGAAAGAGTGGAGTGGTACCCCTCCCCGAATTCACAGAATCAGACATGGAGTGTGAGGTGGGAGAGGGATGGCAAAAGGTCGCAAGAAGGCACAAACGCAGAAGCAGCGCATCATCGCCTTCGAAAAGAGAGGCAAGAAACGAAAAAAGGGTAAAGGCTACTGCAAAAAGACTTACAGCAGCAACACCAACAACATCATCACCACCCACACTAGCACCACGATCACCACCGGCGGCAACCCCACCGCCAACAACAACAACACCTTCAACACCACCACCACAAGCAGCAACATCGCAAACACAACAAAACACACACACCCAGCATCAACGAAAAGAAAACAGCAGAACCACACCACACCCCCCAGAAAAACAAATGCACGGCAATAAATACACACAACAAGAAACTAATGACTTGCATAATTGAACACACAGACATTTCACAGCACGACTACATAATACCAGCACCAATCAAAACACCAACGAACATAAGACTGGTAAGAATAGCCGAGAAACAATACACACATTAAAACGAAATTCCCCACCGCAGTTGGTTATTGCAGAGAACTAGGAGGGACACTCAACCGGAGGGTATATTCGGATATACTCAAAGAATAGCCGACGACCAGGCGAAGGGGCGATTCAACCAGACGATCAAGTGAAAAGGGATGGAGAAATCATCCTTCCTCTGCGAGAAGAAGTAAGGTAAGTGGTTTTTCCCATCTTTTCCACTCCATTTCAATATGACCTCAATCAGAATAGGCAGCATAAATGCGCGTGGCGTGGGGTCGTCATGGAAGCAGGGCCACCTGCTCAACGACCTCAGGTCACTAAACATAGATGTAGTGGCCATCAGCGAGACCAGAATCTCCGAAGCACGGGCCTTCGCACCGATCTCCGGCGGCTACGATGTGTATGCATCTCCCAGCCCTCCTGGACCGGGGGTAGGATTTGCTGTGCTTTTTAGGAGAGGTTTGGATCTCGCCATACGGGCCATCTTCCTGGACCCAGAAGGTAAGTTAGTGGTGCTGGACGTGACCAGCGGAGAAGGGCAAGCTTTCAGGCTAGTGGCCGTCTATGCCCGACAGATGCAGGGCGGCCTGATTTCTTCCGGCGTCTGGACACCTTTCTAGGAACGTCCCGCTTTTTAGTGTTAGTGGGCGACTGGAACGGGATCTTAGATGCACGCTGGGACTGTGTGGGATTAGCGGATAGGGGAGGAGGGTGCAAGAGCCTCACCAACGTGCTCAGGCGTTTTGAACTGTCTGACAGGTACCGATTGGATTTCCCGAATGTGCCAATGTGGACTTGGACAAATCGTATCGGGTCTTCCAGATCATATCTAGATATAGTATTTTGTAGGGAAATAGATAGGTCTCACATAAGCTGTCCACAATTCAAGATAGTCAGCTACACGGACCACAAATTTGTGATCTGTGTGCTTGATTTAGATAGGCTTCATAGACGAGGACCCGGCTACTGGAAGCTAAACGCGTCCTTACCAGCGCGCAAGGCCTACAGAGATCGGATTAGCGAACTAGTTAAGCGAGCGTTGACGGAGGCCATCGTCAACAACAAGTGGTGGTTTGCTCTGAAAAGAGCGATTAGAATAGAGTCCATTAGGTCTAGTAAGGATTTAGTTATATAGAAAAATAGAGCAGAGGGAGAACTAGTTAGAAAATTAGACGAGGCGCTTAGCAAAGGCGTCGCGAGCGACGTACTTGCGGCGAAATTGGCCCTTGACCAATTCTTCACGCAAAGCACGAAGGCTGCGTTGTCAGAGCGAGGGTACGTGATCTCAGACACGAGGGGACAAAAGCCGTTCAATGGGCCCGAGTGGCGGAGGCGCGTCGTGGAAACAAAGCCACGATCCGGTCTTTAGTGGACCACGACGGGCGCATACTACTCTATCCCGGGCAAATGTGCGAAGCTTTTCAGCGACACTTCGCTCAACTGTTCGGGGGCAGCGGCGGGCCGACTCGAGAGATGGACTTTAGTTTCTACCTCGACGGACTGCCGCGGCTCTCGGCCACTGAGGCGGAGTGTTGCGAAAAGCTGATAACAGCCGCTGAAGTACTGGAGGCAATGACTGGCTGCACAATGAACTTTACGTACAAATGCCAGACTTGTTCGGAGGCCTCTTGGCGGACGTCTACTGCAACTGGCAACAGAACGGGAGAATTCCCAGCTCTGTGAGCCGAGGAGCAGTGGCGCTGCTGAGAAAGGATCCGAACAAGGGGGATAACATAGATAATTTTAGGCCCATAACTTTGCTAAAGACAGAGTTCAAGATTTTGGCCAAGCTGCTAGCAAAGAGGTTGGCGCTTGTCGTTGGTGGACTGGTGGGAGAGGCGCTGACATGCGCCATTCCCAACAGATCCATCCACGACAACCTCCACCTCATGCGATACATCGTAGAGAGGGTAGCTAGGGAACATGGCACGGGTGGGTCCTTAATCAATTTAGATCAGTCGTAAGCTTTCGATAGGGTCGACCATCGTTACCTAGCGGCAGTCCTGAGGGCGGCTGGCTTTGGGCCCGTCTTCAGAGCCTGGATCGCTGCCATGCACAGCGACATCTGCTCTGTGGTGAGAGTGAACGGTCACCTTTCGGAACCGTTCAACATCATGCTCTCAGTCCGCCAAGGATGTTCCCTCTCGTCCCTCTTGTACGTATTGACTCTCGAGCCATTACTGCACAAACTGGAGACGTTGAGGGGGGTCCCGCGCGAACTATGATGGGGAAGATCCGTGTGAGCATATGCGGACGATGTTACCGTAGTGGTGTCGAACGCCAAACACATCGAAGCGATCGGCACTACACTAAGAGAATACGAAGCGGTGTGGGGAGCAATGGACAAACAGGAAAAGTCAGTGGGCCTGCAGCTCGGCACTTGGAGAGGCAGGTCCATGTCGTCCAACAGCGTCGTCGGGCGCTGGACGGCCGGACGGGTTAAATTGCTAGGGGTCTGGTTCGGTCCGGACCTCCAGACGGACAAACACTGGGACGAGGTGACGAGCAGGGTGGCTTCTCTCACCCAGAAATGGGCGGAGAGGAAGCTATCCCTGAAAGGTCGAGCGGAAGTGGCTAACAATACATCGCGTCCGTCATCTGCTACCCCCTGACCGTCGTACCTTGTCCTAAGTCCCGCCTGACTGCGCTGGAGCGTTTGCTCTTTCGCTTTTTGTGGAAGGGACGCGCTCCGATGGTCAGGCGGTCCATCTTTTGTCAACACCCGCTACGTGGAGGGCTGGGCATGCCGTGGCTAATGATGCGCAGACACGCGCTCAAGCTACGACATCTCCACCTCTTTCTCGACGGTGATCAGGTGTGATCGCCGTTTGCTAGACGCGTTTTTCCCCTGGAATATCTTCAGGCGCTCACAGCCCTCGACCAATGGGGCAATGTGATCGGTGGAATCTCCACCTCGGCGTTCTATAGAGGATTAGTGGAGGGGAAGAGCGACGACGTACTTGGGGAAATTCTAGCCATCGACGAAAATCAACTAGCCAATCTTTTCCGAAGAACTTTCGGGCCGGGGCCTATGGACAACTTCCAGAAATCCCTGGCCTGGCAGTGCTACCGAGGAGCCTTGCCAGTATGGGATAAACTCTACAGGCATGGAGGTGCCGTCAGCCGGGCATGTCCGAGATGCACGCAGGGCGACGAAACCGTCCTGCACGCACTCGTCCAGTGTCCGAGAATTGCTGACTTGTGGGTTTCTGTCGAACACCTGCTGCTGCGTGTAGGACGAATCCGGCTATCAGCTGAGTCCATCGTGAGGATTGCCCCGCCCTCTTCCGTTAGCCGGAAAAGGCAGGCAGTTTTTATCTGTCTGGTGGCTATGGCGAAAGAGATAGTATTGTGGACACGTTTGAAAGGGGTGAAGACGAGCACTTACCTCTTCGGTGATGCCCTGATTGACTTTTTCAAATTTCATTTGAAAAGGAAAATCAGGGTAGAGAAGGGAATGCTCTCTTCCCTGCATTTTGTTGAAAGATGGGTGAGAGAAGCAAGAATAGCCCGAGTGAATGGGCCTACTCTGAGTATATATCTGTAAATTAAAGGTGGAAAACTGGGAGAGGGCACCTGCCTTGGTGGTCAGGGTCACTGTGGCCTTTTACAGGGCTTTCTCCACAAATGTCCCTCCGAAGTCTCCCCCTATTGGGGAATTTTTCATTGTTATTTTTTGTTACATCCTCTGTTTTTGTTTTTTGCACGCAGAAATGCCCATTTCTACCGTCCTGTATTGTCCTGCACTGTTCTTAATGTCTACTTTATGTAAACCCTTGTGGTTAATAAAGAAATCATTATTATTATTATTATTATTATTATTATTATTGTTGTTATTCCTTGAATCTCAGTCATTGATGTTGGTTAACTGGAAAGTTCGTTGGAATGAATATCAAGCCACTACCTGCAGCCTCAGATATTCAGGACGTATCGGAGGGTTCTTGCTGTTCCAAGCAAGCATGCCTTTTGAAGCGTTCCAAAAAGCGTGAAGGGGCCGATTTTCTTTAACCATCCCTGGAAACTTTTGGAGATAGTCCCCAGTGCGCCTATGACAATCGGGATCACTTTGACTTCATGGCAGTTCCAAATCCTTTTCACCTCCCACTTTAGGTCCTGGTATCGGTTAATTTTCTCCCTCTCCTTCTCTTGCACTCTCGTGTCGAAAGGGCAGGCCACATCCACAATCAGACACGATCTTTTTTCTTTGTCCACAACCACCAGGTCAGGTCTATTGTGTTCCAGTTTTTTGTCCGCTTGTATCCTAAAATCCCACAGCACCTTCACCTGATTGTTCTCCATCACCGCCTCTGACCTATGCTCATACCATTTCTCAGAATGTGGTAAATTGTTTACTTTGCACAGGTGCCAGTGGATCATCCTGCCCATCACATCGTGTCTCCAGCCCTTATAGTGGTTCTGGGCTAGGTGTTTACACTCGGACACAATGTGAGCCACAGTCTCCTCTCTCTCTCTCCACAGATCCTGCACAGTGGGCTAGCCTCCTCCTTGTAAATATGGTGCTTCAACCACTTCGTTTTGAGGGCCTACTCCTGCGCAGCCATTAGCATTCCTTCTGTAGCCTTTTTGAGGTCTCCTCTTCTCAACCAGTTCCATGTCTGTGGATCTCTAAATTCAGTTTTCTCAAAGAAGGTACTATGAAGGGATTTTCCCTCAAGGCTGCTCTTCCTCCTTGATGTTATTTCCTCCTTGGACATCCCCTGGCCTACTGTCCCCTCCTTCAGTACAGTTCTGAGCATTGGCTCCTTACTATAGGTCACGTATTTGTATAGGTTGTTTTTCTCCATCTGAACACAGTCCTCTATGCTGATAAGACCTCTTCCACCCTCAGATCTCCTTAGGTAGAGTCTATCGACATCACTCCTCTTGTGGAACATGTTGTAGATAGTCAATAGCTTCCTAGTCTTCCTATCCATTTCTTTTTGTTCAGCAACATTCCATCTCAGAATTCCCGCACTGTACCTAATAATAGACACAGCTCGGGAATTTACTGCGCTTATGGCATTTCTGCTGTTCAGATGTGACTTCAATACGCTCCTTACTCTCCGAATGTATTCAGTTCTTAACAATTCCTTCATTTTTTTGTTCTTTATGCCATCAGCCTCCAGAACGCCCAAATACTTGTATCCTTCCTCAGAGTCAATTTCCTTTATCATCTCACCTGTTGGTATCTGGATCCCGTTACTTCTGCTCAACCTACCCCTCCTCATTACAATGACTCCACATTTACCAATACCAAACTGCATACATATATCACTGCTGAAAATACGGACAGTGTCAACAAGCACATCCAACTCCTTCTCACTTTTCCCGAAGAACTTAAGATCGTCCATGAAGAGGAGGTGATTGATGGTAAGCTCTCCCTACCCAACTTGTATCCTGCTCTCACTTTTCGCAGCATAATGGTCAAGGGCATCAAGGCAAGGACAAACAACAGAGGGGACAGGCTATCTCCCTGGAAGATACCTCTCTTGATCTTCACGCTTCCCAAGGATACTCCAGTTGATGTCAACCCTGTCTCCCAGGACCCCATACTCCTGCCCAGCAACTGTCTGATGTTATCTGCCACCCTGAAGATCTCCAGGCTTTTGGTGATCCAAGAATGAGGCACCATGTCAAATGCCTTTCTGTAGTCTATCCATCCCATGGCAAGATCAGTGTGTCTCCTCCTGCAATTCCCCATTACCATCTTATCAATAAGCAACTGGTCCTTTGTACCACGTGACTTCTTTCGGCATCCTTTCTGTTCGTCCGGTAACAAGTTGTTTGTGTGGAGGTGATGGTAGATTTCCTCAGACACAATGCTCGTCAACAGTTTCCACATTACGGACAGACATGTGATAGGTCTATAGTTGGTAACATCATTACCCTTGATTCGGTCTTTCATTATCAGAACTGTGGTACCTTTTGTCAACCACTCTGGCACCTCACCCGACACCAAGCAGTCATTGAACATGGCCGTCAGCTTCGGGTGGAGGGATGTTAAATTTGTAATCCAATACCCCTGCACACCATCTGGGCCTGGTGATTTCCAGTTGGTTAGTTTTTTGGCCTGCCCCTTAAGAGTTTCAACTGTGATACTCAAATCAGTTTGTTGGTGTGCCTGCTCACCGATCTCCCTCTGTACTGTCTCAATCCACCCTGCCTGGACATTATGTCTAACATCCTGCTCTCATATTCCTCTCCAGAATGTTTTAGTTTGCTCCGCCCCAGGGATCAAGTCGTTGCCTCTTTCTTTCCCCTCAAGCTGTCCAAACAGCATCTTCTGGTTGTTGTCAAACATGCGGTTCTGTTTATACTGACTGACTCTGTTCTCGTATCGCCTGATTTTTGCACTCTTTGCTACAATGCGTTGCTTCAGTTCCTCTATGATAATATTTAGCTTTTTCCTCCTAGTTTTGTACTTTATTTCCAGTCTATTTTTAGTGCCTATGTTTTTTAGTGTCCCATTCAGTAGTGACTCAAGCTTTCCTATGTCATTTCTCATTTCTCCGATTTGACCACTCAGTCGTTTCTTCCACCACGGCTCTGCTCTTTCTTGTCTGTTGTTTCCTCTCGCTTTTATACCAAGTAGTTTCCTCACCGTATTTGCTGTTGCTGACTTAGTTTTTGTTTTTTTAGTTTTAGTTTTTCCCCCTTCTTCTCTGTCCGTCCGCCTGCTTCTCTCTTCATTCTTATTTTCTTTACGTTTTTTTTTTTTTTGTTTTTGTTTTTGTTTTTGTTTTTCTCTGTTTGTTTTTCTCGTTTTTTGCTGTTGTTGCTGTGCTGCTTTGGTTTTGTTGTTTGTTTTTCCTTTTTTTCTTTTGAGTCTATCTATATATTTTGATGCCTTCCTCTTGTTTAGTAGTAGGAGTTCTATAAGGTGGTGGCAGCAGCCATCTAGAGGAGGTGGTGGACTGGCGGCGGTAGCGATACTGAGACAGTGGTGGTGGTGATGTCGATATTATTATTATTATTATTATTTGCATTTATCTTGCTTTATGTTTATACGAGTTATCACCAAGTCACAACCAGTGACCTCAAGAGACAACAAGGTCCGCCATGTTCAAGAAAGAACACACATATTCACACATGCATCCTTAGTGTTTAGACTTGTGATGTACTTATATTGACAGGATCTTCCTTAGTATATGGGCAGTTCCCATTAGTACTATCTTTTGTATTTCTCCTATACGCGGGTTTCCTGGGATTTGCGATAAGTAGTCGTTAGACCCCTTAGGTATCATTCCCAGAGCGCCTGCAACCACTGGTATTGTTTTAGTTCTCAATTTCCACATTTTTCCAATTTCTATCTCCAGGTCCTTATACTTGCTCAATTTTTCAAATGTTTTTATAGATACATTCTTGTCTATTGGAACAGACATATCAATTAGCAGGCATACCCTCCTTTGAAAGTCCTTCAATATTATATCAGGTCTATTTGCATCTATTTTTCGGTCTGTTTGGATGCTAAAGTTCCACAAGATTGAGATGTGATCTTTTTCAAGTATGGGAGGTGGTTGATGCTCCCACCAATTCCTTTGATGGGGCAGGTCAAAATGCTTACACATTATCCAATGTATGTATTGTGCAGCTCTGTCATGCCTGTTTAGGTATTCGGTTGGAGCTATAGGACTGCACATTGAAATTATATGGTCAATGGTCTCTGGTTGTTTTTTGCATACACGGCATAATGGGCTGCACCCATTTTTTATTATGTTGGCTTGGTAATTTTTTGTTGGCAGACACTGATCTTGTGCGGATATAGTCAGTCCTTCAGTCTCCGATTTCAGTCCAGAGGATGCCAACCACTGATGGGTTAAAGTTTTGTCAACATCAGGATTGTTAGCTCGCTCTGGGTATTTTCCATACAGAGGCTTTTCTTGCCATTTCTTAGCCAGTTTCTGTAGCAGTTCTTTCTTTGCAGTTACTTTTACCTGCTTTGCTTTTTCTGTGTTTTCCATTTCAGCAGTAAATGGGACTTCTCAAATTTGTAGTCCATTACTGTATCTTTGTGCATCTTTTGTAATGGAATATGATCTTTTGGTGCCTTTGTGTTTCAAAACGAGTTTGATCATCCAATCATGTGATTCCCTTAGATATGTGGATAATCCAATTGTTGCAGTTTTCAACGCAATGTCTAACTGGATTAACCCACGTCCTCCTTCTTTCCTAGGGAGATATATTCTATCTATGTCTGCCTTAGGGTGATGCATTCTGTGCATGGTTAAGAATTTTCGGATTTTTGTATCGAGCCTACGGATCTCTGTGCTTGACCAGTTGATGACATTGTAACTGTAGGTTACTACTGGTATGGCAAGCGTGTTTATGGCATCGATCCTATTCCTTGCATTCAATTCCGTTCTTAAGATTGCTCTGACTCTGCGGTAACATTCCTTCCTTATCCTTTCCCTCATTGTCGAGTGCTTGATTCCGTCTCCTTCACAAACACCTAGATATTTGTAAGTTTGTTCTTGATCAAGCTCTCTTATCACGTTCCCCCGATCAAGATTAATGTCTGAACTCTTCAGCAGCTTTCCTCTGGTGAACGTTGCTTTGGCGCATTTATCCAGTTCAAACTCCATTTTAATGTCATCACTGAACTGCTCCACAGTGGATAATAGCCCTTGCAATTGTTCATCATTTTTTCAAATAGTTTCAGGTCATCCATGTAGAACAGGTGATTAATGGTTTTGTCATAGACTCTATATCCATGTTTTGTTTCATTGAGCATTTTACTTAATGGTATAAGTGCGATGCAGAATAAAAGCGGTGATAAAGAGTCACCCTGAAAAATTCCACAATTAATGTTAACTTCTCCAGCTTCCAGTGATTTTGTTTCACTATTCAAAAGGAGTGTCGTTCTCCATGTCCTCATACTGAATGACAAAAACCTCCTGACAACGGGGGATATTTTGAAAATCTCTAAACATTTTTCAATCCAACTGTGTGGCAAACTATCAAATGCTTTTTTATAATCTATCCAAGCAATCGATAGATTTTTGTGTCTATTATGACAATCTTCCAGTATCATTTTGTTAACCAGAAGCTGATCCTTACAGCCATATGAGCCTCGTTTACACCCTTTCTGCTCAATGGGAAATAGGTCATTTGTTATCAGGTGGTCATATGTGTATTCAGTTAGGACTGATCTTAAAATTTTATACATTGTGGTCAAGCAGGTTATCGGTCTGTAATTTTTGGGATTGTTTGTCTCATCATTCTTCGGTAGCAGGAATGTAATGCCGTTAACTAGCCATGATGGTATCTTTTCTGGCTCCTTTAACTATTTCATTGTAAAGTTGGGCTAACAGCTCATGAGACTCTGTGAAGGCATTTATCCAAAAGTTTTGTATTTTGTCTTTTCCTGGGGATTTCCATTTGCTGGTTTTTCTTAGAGCCAAGCGCAGCTGTTCAACTGTTATATTTTCCCATGTTTGTTCTTCAAGGTGAGCTGTTTCTTTCATTTGTCTGTCTATCCATGGGGCATGTATGTTATGAACTTTTTCTTCGGCCCAGATCTTTTCCCAGAATTCTTGCACTTCCTCCTTGGGTGGTATTGATTTAGCAGTTATTGTTGACTTACCAATTTTTCTGTAGAAGTTTCTTTGGTTGTTTTTGAACATATTATTGTCCTTATAGAATCTAGATCGTTTTTCAAAGCGCCTTATACGAGCAGCTTTGGCCGACACTTTTTGCTTGATTGTTTCTATCAGCATGTCTATGTCACTTGTTGATCTTATACTGTACTTTTTTTTCAATTTTCTAAGTTTAGTTTGTTTAACATGTTCACCTACTTTATAGTTTGTTAAAATTTCTATGTCAGATCGGAGAAGGTTTATTTGGCGATTGATGTTATCTTGCCAAGTAGATTTCTTGTGGGAATTCCTTTGTTTTTTCATCTTCACTCCACATAAGTGAGTGGTGACTTTAGCCGATGCATAATAGAGATGATTTAAGTCAGTAATGTTTAGTTTGTTTGTGATGATAATGTTTTTGAGAATTATGTTAGTCTTGTGTATTATCTTTTGGTTCTGTTTGGAGTTCTGGATCTTAGGGAGGGTGTCTCGTTCCCCCATGTCAGATTCTTTCATTTTCATCCATTCGATCATAATTTCATCCTTCAAGTTGGCAAGTTCATTCTCATTCATTTCTTTATCATTTACGATCTCATTATTTTCATTTGGAGTTTCATCCTGAGCATGCACTCCCTCCACTTTTTCGCTCCTTTCTTTAATTTGTTCTGTTGCCAGTGATTCCGCCCCAACTCTGGGATTCGAAGTGTTACAGTTTACCTCGTTTTCACTGACACATGCTCCATTTTCCCTTCGCTGACTTTGTGCTACTAGCTTGATCTGATCAATTTCTATATCAGTTAGTAACTTTTTTCTTACAATATTTCTTCGTATATTGGCTAGTTTGTTACTGTCAATATAGCCTCTGTTTTCGGGATGTTTCTTTTTCCAGTTGATATATGTTTGCTCTGTATTCGATGTATTTGATGGGTAGTACATGGCAGTGTAGAAAGCCTCAAGGACTTCTTTATTATCTTCCCTTGACCATTTTTCTCTCTTTTTCTTTGGATTTCTTGGTGGTGAGCATGGAGGGCCAACAGTAGGAGTATTCCGGTTATGGGAGGTCTCCAGCTCCGAAGTGATGGGAAGGTTTGAACCATTAGCTGATTTTTCGACCCCAGTCTGGTTCCTCTCTGAGGGACGCGGCCCTTTTTTACCCGGGTGACGGCCGATCCGGTATGAGATTTCATCATTAGACATCTACTTTATTTTGTCGCGTTTTATCCTTATCCGCCAAGGGGTAATCTTTTCGTGTTACCACTTCTAGAACGAGTGTCAACCAAGACTAGAGGGGTCGTTCTCCCCTAGAGACATGGCTATTCCCCGCCGGCCGCCATCCCGGTATTTCTTGGTCACGGTGTTTTCTTTTTGTTGTTTTTTTTAAATTGTTATTATCATGAGTGGTTCCTTAATGTGAGCATTGCGTGGCTTAAGAATGAAATTATTAATAATTGTCTCCACTCCAGGCACAAGGCCAGCAATCACCCAGTGCATTACAATAATATAATATACTTTTTGTTGTAGTTGGCTGTTATTGCTGCTGGCTATGTCGGTGGTGGTGCCGGGGCTTTTTATATTGTTGGTGAGGAAGGGGTGAGCCAGCAGTCCCATAATTGTTGATGTAGACGTTTGTCCGTGGCAAGGTCACCAAGTCAATCTATTTATATCTTTTGCTAGCCTCTCTCTTGTCTAGTGCTACCACCACCTTCCCTTTTCTCTCTCAAGTTAACAGGGGAATAGTGTCAGTAGCATTGAATGAGTGGTGGCGGCGATGATGGATGTGGTGGAGTGGTGGCAGCGGTGGTGTTGTGGTTACTGATATAGTATCTATGAGTTTGTGTTCGTATGTTTAATATATATTTTCATTATATTTTGTGTTGACATATTCCCGTAAAATTTGAATTAAACATTTTTTAAAATTTGAGACAATAATAATAGTAATTATTATTATGATGCCGGTGAAGTTGCCGTTATATTTAGTGTGATGGGATAGGTAGTGTATCAAGTTTCTGGTGTTGGTGAAATTGAAATTGCCGCTGTTCTATATAGTGTAGACAGAGGGTGTTTTGTTCCATTTATAACCATTTTCTTTTTTTGAATACAAAATATATCATACAAAATTGAATATTTGAGCGATACAACAATATAATATGGATACAACAATATAATATGGATCCGAAACTTTATGGGACCTCATTCGGTGCCTTTATGCAACATTTGTGCTAAGAATTGTTCTTTCACAATTGATTTAAATATGTTAAAAATCAAAAAACTTACGGGAGCAATTTCGTGACGTTCTACCACCTCGTGCGTCTTCTTCCCTTCTTCTTCTTATTATTCTTATTATTGTTGTTATTCCTTGAATCTCAGTCATTGATGTTGGTTAACTGGAAAGTCCGTTGGATTGAATATCAAGCCACTACCTGCAGCCTCAGATATTCAGGACGTATCGGAGGGTTCTTGCTGTTCCAAGCAAGCATGCCTTTTGAAGCGTTCCAAAAAGCGTGAAGGGGCCGATTTTCTTTAACCATCCCTGGAAACTTTTGGAGATAGTCCCCAGTGCGCCTATGACAATCGGGATCACTTTGACTTCATGGCAGTTCCAGATCCTATTCACCTCCCACTTTAAGTCCTGGTATCGGTTAATTTTCTCCCTCTCCTTCTCTTGCACTCCCGTGTCGAACGGGCAGGCCACATCCACAATCAGACACGATCTTTTTTCTTTGTCCACAACCACCAGGTCAGGTCTATTGTGTTCCAGTTTTTTGTCCGTCTGTATCCTAAAATCCCACAGCACCTTCACCTGATTGTTCTCCATCACCGCCTCTGGCCTATGCTCATGCCATTTCTCAGAATGTGGTAAATTGTTTACTTTGCACAGGTGCCAGTGGATCACCCTGCCCATCACATCGTGTCTCCAGCCCTTATAGTGGGTCTGGGCTAGGTGTTTACACTCGGACACAATGTGAGCCACAGTCTCCTCTCTCTCTGCACAGATCCTGCACAGTGGGCTAGCCTCCTCCTTGTAGATATGGTGCTTCAACCACTTCGTTTTGAGGGCCTGCTCCTGCGCAGCCATTAGCATTCCTTCTGTAGCCTTTTTGAGGTCTCCTCTTCTCAACCAGTTCCATGTCTGTGGATCTCTAAATTCAGTTTTCTCAAAGAAGGTACTATGAAGGGATTTTCCCTTAAGGCTGCTCTTCCTCCTTGATGTTATTTCCTCCTTGGACATCCCCTGGCCTACTGTCCCCTCCTTCAGTACAGTTCTGAGCATTGGCTCCTTACTATAGGTCACGTATTTGTATAGGTTGTTTTTCTCCATCTGAACACAGTCCTCTATGCTGATAAGACCTCTTCCGCCCTCAGATCTCCTTAGGTAGAGTCTATCGACATCACTCCTCTTGTGGAACATGTTGTAGATAGTCAATAGCTTCCTAGTCTTCCTATCCATTTCTTTTTGTTCAGCAACATTCCATCTCAGAATTCCCGCACTGTACCTAATAATAGACACAGCTCGGGAATTTACTGCGCTTATGGCATTTCTGCTGTTCAGATGTGACTTCAATACGCTCCTTACTCTCCGAATGTATTCAGTTCTTAACAATTCCTTCATTTTTTTGTTCTTTATGCCATCAGCCTCCAGAACGCCCAAATACTTGTATCCTTCCTCAGAGTCAATTTCCTTTATCATCTCACCTGTTGGTATCTGGATCCCGTTACTTCTGCTCAACCTACCCCTCTTCATCACAATGACTCCACATTTACCAATACCAAACTGCATACATATATCACTGCTGAAAATACGGACAGTGTCAACAAGCACATCCAACTCCTTCTCACTTTTCCCGAAGAGCTTAAGATCGTCCATGAAGAGGAGGTGATTGATGGTAAGCTCTCCCCTTCCCAACTTGTAGCCTGCTCTCACTTTTCGCAGCATAATGGTCAAGGGCATCAGGGCAAGGACAAACAACAGAGGGGACAGGCTATCTCCCTGGAAGATACCTCTCTTGATCTTCACGCTTCCCAAGGATACTCCAGTTGATGTCAACTCTGTCTCCCAGGACCCCATACTCCTGCCTAGCAACTGTCTGATGTTATCTGCCACCTTGAAGATCTCCAGGCTTTTGGTGATCCAGGAATGGGGCACCATGTCAAATGCCTTTCTGTAGTCTATCCATCCCATGGCAAGATCAGTGTGTCTCCTCCTGCAATTCCCCATTACCATCTTATCAATAAGCAACTGGTCCTTTGTACCACGTGACTTCTTTCGGCATCCTTTCTGTTCGTCCGGTAACAAGTTGTTTGTGTGGAGGTGATGGTAGATTTCCTCAGACACAATGCTCGTCAACAGTTTCCACATTACGGACAGACATGTGATAGGTCTATAGTTGGTAACATCATTACCCTTGATTCGGTCTTTCATTATCAGAACTGTGGTACCTTTTGTCAACCACTCTGGCACCTCACGCGACACCAAGCAGTCATTGAACATGGCCGTCAGCTTCGGGTGGAGGGATGTTAAATGTTTAATCCAATACCCCTGCACACCATCTGGGCCTGGTGATTTCCAGTTGGTTAGTTTTTTGGCCTGCCCCTTAAGAGTTTCAACTGTGATACTCAACTCAGTTTGTTGCTGTGCCTGCTCACCGATCTCCCTCTGTACTGTCTCAATCCACCCTGCCTGGGCATTGTGTCTAACATCCTGCTCCCATATTCCTCTCCAGAATGTTTTAGTTTGCTCCGCCCCAGGGATCAAGTCGTTGCCTCTTTCTTTCCCCTCAAGCTGTCCAAACAGCATCTTCTGGTTGTTGTCGAACATGCGGTTCTGTTTATACTGACTGACTCTGTTCTCGTATCGCCTGATTTTTGCACTCTTTGCTACAATGCGTTGCTTCAGTTCCTCTATGATAATATTTAGCTTTTTCCTCCTAGTTTTGTATTTTATTTCCAGTCTATTTTTAGTGCCTATGTTTTTTAGTGTCCCATTCAGTAGTGACTGAAGCTTTCCTATGTCATTTCTCATTTCCCCGATTTGCCCACTCAGTCGCTTCTTCCACCACGGCTCTGCTCTTTCTTGTCTGTTGTTTCCTCTCGCTTTTATACCAAGTAGTTTCCTCACCGTATTTGCTGTTGCTTTGAGGATATTGTTGCACTGGTGAAGGCTCCTCGCCTCAAGGTATGGGATGACTTTGTTTACCTTAGCTGTTGTTTCTTTTAACTTTTTCCTGTCTACAAATCTTAGGTTCATAGGTCTCCCACTATCATTGTTCAATTCATCTACCACTAAATTTAGGATGTCAACCGAATCTTGTCCTAGCCCGTCAGCATTCATCTCCTCACTGGCCGTATCTCTGTTCCAGGTATTATTTATCTCAGTATTCAGATCATTGTCTGCTTCGGGTGGTTCCTCCGTTCTCAGGACCTCTTCACCTTCATTTCTCACTGGCTCGCTTGTCTGGCATACTACACCCGCCATCTCCAAGCCATTCTCTCTGCTCAGTTCCTCCAGTTCCAGCTCGCTTATCCATCCATTAGTTCTTATCACCCGAGCCTGACCGGCCAATTTTTGTTCATCTAATTTAAATAAACCAATCTCGTTCCAGATGTTATGCATTCGTCTCCTGTAGCCCCTCTCCTTGGGGTTACTTTTCAGGTAACATTGCATAACAGTTCTATTCAATTCTTTCGTCCAGTTGGTTCTGGCCCCTTTCCTTCTTTTTCTTCCTCCAACATCAGCAGTATTTGGTTGACAGTCAGGTTCCTGCTGCTGAGCCAGGGGGCACCTGTTGGGTGAGAGTCTGTCACATGACGTTCTAGACTCCATTTCACCGTTATTCGAACTGTTTATGTTCGATATTTAAACACTCTTATCGAGGATTGGCGAATGTATGGTTACATATCCATCTGTGGATCCGCCATTCCACTTGGCCCTTGTGTGGCATTATCACCACGCTGTATACGAACACACATAAACAAACAAACACACGGGCAGAAAGGGCCCCAAAAATGAATAAGCATAAGTTTCATTGTAATGTAGTGTTCGAATGTCTGACTTAGTTTTTGTTTTTTAAGTTTTAGTTTTTCTCCCCTCTTCTCTGTCCGTCCGCCTGCTTCTCTCTTCATTCTTATTTTCTTTACGTTTTGGGGGTTTCTTTTTTTGTTTTTGTTTTTCTCTGTTTGTTTTTCTCGTTTTTGCTGTTGTTGCTGTGCTGCTTTGGTTTTGTTGTTTGTTTTTTCTTTTTTCTTTTGAGTCTATCTATATATTTTGATGCCTTCCTCTTTGTTAGTAGTAGGAATTCTATAATGTGGAAGTAGCAGCCAGCAGGGAGAAGTGGGAGACTGGCGGCGGTAGCGATACTGAGACAGTGGTGGTGGTGATGTCGATACCGAGGCAGTGGTGGCGGTGATGTGACCGTATTACTGTAGTGATGGTGCTGTAGCGGTGGCAGCAGTGAAGGAGTGAAGGGGTGGTGGCGGCGGTGATGGGATAATGGTGGTAATGATGGCCGTAGTGAGCGGTTGAAAATGCCGTTATCTGGCTGTTGTGTTTAGTGTACACAGATGATGGGGTGGGTGGTGTATCTAGTTTCTGGTGTTGGTGTGTTTGGCTGTCCTATATAGTGTAGACAGAGGAGAGGAGGGGGGGTCTTCTTCCATTTATAGCCATTTTCTTTTTTGGATATACAGTGTACAATACAAAGTTGAATATTTGAATATTTGAGCCTTATAACAATATATTTGTGGTCTGAATTTTTTGGGGGCTCAAGCCGGGTGCGTTACGTAGCATTTGTACTAAGAGTTGTTATTTCACAAATGATTTAAATATGTTAAAAATTCAAAACTTACGGGAGCGATTTCATGCCCTCCGTCACCTCGTGCGTCTTCTTCCCTTATTATTATTATTATTATTATTATTATTATTATTATTATTATTTAGCCGGGAAGGGCAGGTATAAAGAGATAGTATGGTGGGCACGTCTGAAAGGGCTGAAGACGCGCACTTACCTCCACGGTGATGCCCTGATTAACTTTTTCCAATTTTATTTGAAAAGGAAAATCAGGGTAGAGAAGGAGGTGCTCTCTTCCCAGCTTTTTGTTGAAAGATGGGTGAGAGAGGCAAGAATGGCCCGAGTGAGTGGAACTACTCTGAGTATGTGCCTGTAAATTGAAGGTGGGAAACTGGGAGTGGACAATTGTCCTGGTGGTTAGGGTCACCGTGGCATTTTAATAGGCTTTCTCCACAATGGCCCTCGGAAGTCCCCCCCTTATTGGGGAATTTTTTCATTGTTCTATTATTACATCCTCTGTTTTTTTTTGTTTTTTACACGCAGAAATGCCCTTTTGTACCGTCCTGTATTGTTCTGTACTTTCCTTAATGTCTACTTTGTGTAAACCCCTATGGTTAATAAAGAAAGTGTAGTGGCTGAGATGGTCGCTTGGAAACTAGCAGTTGCCTCCCCTTAACAACCCTTCAGGGAGCGGAGGCAAAAATACACCCGGACACAGCCACAGGTTCACTCACTCTTTTTGGACCACGGACATGAACAGACGTGGAAAGATCCGCTCCTCAAAATATTGACGTTGTAGGAAATTTACTAAATTATTGCATTAAATAAAATGATTGTTAGACTTGATTGTGCATTTATTTATTCGACAAAGAGAAACATCCCTTTTCTTTATTGGCGACCCTGACGATAAAGAATGAAAACGTAGCCTATTGGAGTCCGAAATTCTTTTTAACGGCAATGTGGAATGGCTTAACATTTGGAATGTCCGAATCACTTAGCGTAAGTCCATAAAATTCATTATATTCCATTTGTTGTAGCACGCATACAGACAAACACAAAAATACAACACACAAAAAAAAAAATAAAAAAATAAAAAATAAAGGATTTCTCTGGATATAGAATTTTGCTTCCAACATTCTGTGGAAATTACAAATGGAGATATTTCGTTTTCCCGCGTTCAGCTTGTCTTCTCCAATCCCAGCCATCTGATTGGCTGCATCGTGCCACATGACGGCTTCATCACGGACACATTTTTAAATCAGCCATCTTGGATTTTCTTACCATTAATTTTCATAGAAAATGATTTTTTTTATTATTAAAATTTTCTTTAGAATATTTTTTTTTTAAAGAAAAAAAATTAGCAGTATTTCAAAACGGCTACCACCAATTACCAGCAATCAGCAGCAACACCTGGCTAACTATTGACCAACACCAAAAAGTCATCAAATACGTGGCACCATGAGTCAACATCATTTGCCGTCCTTCGCAGGCGACATCAAGTTGTGGTTTGCGCAGCTGGAATGTTTCTTCGAATTGACGAAGACAAAGGAACATCATAAGCTGAAGGTCCTGATCAATGGCCTACCTGTTTCCTTGGCATTCTCGGTGAAGGACGTTGTGGCGGATTTAGACGCCGACGTTACCTACGGCTCATTAAAAAAAGAAATCCTTCGCAGAAATACCAAGTCGGTAGAGAGCCGTTTTCGGGAGTTGTTGGACGATGCTCAAATGGGTGACAGGAAGCCGAGCTCCTATTTGCGACATTTGCGGGAGTTGAGCGACTCCCAGGGGATTGACACCCCCTTCATAAAGCAACTTTTTTTCTCACGTCTACCACCAAGTGCGCAAAGGATATTGGCCAATAGTTTAGAGAAGGATTCATTAGAGAAACTTGCCGCGTCCGCGGATAAGATACTTGAGGTGGACTCGAACAGCAATCAGCATAATCCTTATGTGGCTTCAGCGTGCGTCCCTCCACGCAGTTCTTCTGTGGCCGACGGCAAACTGTTGGAGTTGATTGAAGCTCTCACCAAAAAGGTAGAAGATTTGACGGTACATCACAGAGAGCCTTCTCAACGTTTGAGGTATCGTTCGCCGCCGTCCTCTATTCATCGCCAGCACTACAACGCAGGCAACAATAATTCTTCGTTGTGTTGGTACCATGCTAACTTCGGCAGTAGGGCGGAACGTTGTCGCACGCCCTGTGATTACAAGAGATCGGGAAACGCAAAGCAGAGCCACTAGGAGCGGCTAGTGAACTCTGGGAAAACCGACCGAACCGCCATCTTTTCGTATACGACCTGCGGTCAAAAAAATCTTTCCTTGTCGATACTGGCGCGTCGCTGAGTATTTGGCCAGTCAGTTATCTCAAAAGAAGCCCAGCCGAAGCAGATATAAATCTACGAGCAGTCAACCACACGGCCATTCGAATGTATGGGCAAATTTCACTTCCTCTTCGGTTAAAAAATTTGCGGCGTGATTTGAAGTGGAAGTTTACTATCGCCGACTTGCCATACGCCATTTTGGGAGCGGATTTTCTCCACCATTTTTCCTTGTTGGTGGACATTCGCAGACAACGCCTTGTTGATGCTGAAACAGGCCTTTCTTTCGAGGGTTCAGAGCCGGACGTCGCCACTGTCAGCCCTTCCTTTTTCTTGGCTGAATTGGGCAACCAGTATCAAAGCCTGCTACATTCATTGCCTCAGTTGACGCAGGGAAAGTTACGAATAACTAGCCCGGATCATGCGATTGAACACTTCATATCCACTACAGGTCCACCTGTTTTCTCACGTCCTCGAAGATTGTCTACAGAGAAGTTGAAAGCTGCACGTCTTGAATTCGACCACATGCTGGAATTGGGAATAATTCGGCGCTCCACAAGTCCTTGGGCATCGCCTCTACATATAGCACCTAGATCTTCTGGGGATTGGAGACCGACGGGTGACTACCGACGCTTAAACGCGATTACTGTGCCTGACCGTTATCCCATCCCGCATTTGCAGGATTTTGCATCGTCATTGCAGGGTTGCAGAATCTTTTCTAAGCTTGATTTGATCTGCGCTTATAATCAAATTCCGGTTAACAAGGAGGATATCCCAAAGACTGCTATTGCGACTCCTTTCGGATCATTCGAGTTCCTCACTATGCCTTTCGGCCTTAGAAATGCTGCAAGTACCTTCCAACGATTTATGTATGATATTACTCGGGGCCTGGATTTTGTGTACACGTATATCGACGACGTGTTGATTGCTAGTTCTTCCCTTCAGCAGCATTCAAAGCATCTGGATCTCGTATTTCGTCGTTTACAGAGATATAATGTTCGAATTAATGCTTCCAAGTGTGTTTTCGGCTCGACTTCACTAACATTTTTAGGCCATCTGATTGACGCCGATGGTATTCGACCTCTTCCTGAGAAGGTTAAGGCAGTATCGGATTTGCCTCCGCCAAGTTCACTGCGACAATTGCGTCAATTCCTGGGTCTTGTAAATTTTTATAGGCGATTCGTACCTGGTTGTTCCAAATTGCTGTTCTCGTTGACAGAGATTTTTAAGGGTTGCCGGCGTAAGAATATGGACATTTCCTTAAATAAAACGCAGCTTGATGATTTTAAAAAAGTGAAAAAGGC
Organism: Eledone cirrhosa; assembly: GCA_964016885.1. Classification (NCBI taxonomy): domain Eukaryota; kingdom Metazoa; phylum Mollusca; class Cephalopoda; order Octopoda; family Eledonidae; genus Eledone; species Eledone cirrhosa. Next base: position 413,245,001 of record OZ024740.1, read on the forward strand.
GTTAGCGAACGCGTCTTTGCTCGCCCACCCAGTACCCAACGCCGAGCTATCGCTCTGTGTTGATGCTTCGGATAGCGCCGTGGGCGCAGTCTTACAGCAGAAGTGTGATGGGGTACAGCAACCACTCGAGTTCTTTTCGAGGAAGTTAAAGCCTGCCGAAACTCGCTATAGCACCTTTGGAAGGGAGCTATTAGCAATTTATTTATCAGTGAAACATTTTGCTCATGTACTTGAAGGTAGAACATTCACCATTTTCACTGATCATAAACCCTTGACGTTTGCTCTTCGAACTAAGGCAGACAAATACTCGCCCAGAGAAACGAGACATCTGGACTTCATCTCACAGTTCACGAACGACATTCAACATATTCCGGGTTCTTTTAATACAGCGGCCGATGCGCTGTCTCGCCTGCCGATCGCATCGATTTCGTCTTCCGAGGAGATAGATTTACATCGAATGGCAACTGCCCAACCCACTCTCGAATCGTTGGATGTTACATCGCCAGAGTTTGTACATTGCAAACTGAAATACATTCCGATCTCAACTGCTGACGGACAGATACTGTGTGATGTTTCGTTGGACTCACCACGACCTCTAGTCCCAGTGGAACATCGACGAACTGCGTTTCTCGCTTTAGATGGCATTTCTCACCCAGGAGTATCAGCCTCAGTAAAACTCATAACAGCCAGATTTTTCTGGCCTGGTATGAGACGTGACATTGCTGCTTGGTGTCGTTCCTGTGTCGCTTGCCAACAAGCGAAAGTTCATAGACATGTTAAGGCTCCTCTTGGAACCTTCACCTGCCCCGATGCAAGATTTCGTCACATTCATGTGGACATCGTCGGCCCGTTGCCGGTTAGTCGTGCATTTTCGTATCTTCTGACGATTCTTGACCGTTGTTCGCGTTGGCCTGAAGCCGTCCCTATAACAGATATCACCGCCGAAACCACAGCTCGTACTTTCGTATCTTCGTGGATCGCTCGTTTCGGTGTACCAACCACCATAACAACGGATCGTGGTCGTCAATTTGAGTCTAACCTCTTCCGAGAGCTAACCCAAATCCTGGGGGCTACTCGAATAAGAACCACGGCTTACCACCCAGCCTCAAACGGAATGGTGGAAAGATTCCACAGGCAGCTCAAAGCCTCCTTAAGGGCTTCCATGGACTCTTCACGTTGGAGCGAGTACCTACCCATTGTATTGTTGGGTATTCGGTCGACGGTAAAGGTATCAAGTCGTTGCCTCTTTCTTTCCCCTCAAGCTGTCCAAACAGCATCTTCTGGTTGTTGTCGAACATGCGGTTCTATTTATACTGACTGACTCTGTTCTCGTATCGCCTGATTTTTGCACTCTTTGCTACAATGCGTTGCTTCAATTCCTCTATGATAATATTTAGCTTTTTACTCCTAGTTTTGTATTTTATTTCCAGTCTATTTTTAGTGCCTATGTTTTTTAGTGTCCCATTCAGTAGTGACTCAAGCTTTCCTATGTCATTTCTCATTTCTCCGATTTGACCACTCAGTCGTTTCTTCCACCACGGCTCTGCTCTTTCTTGTCTGTTGTTTCCTCTCGCTTTTATACCAAGTAGTTTCCTCACCGTATTTGCTGTTGCTTTGAGGATATTGTTGCACTGGTGAAGGCTCCTCGCCTCAAGGTATGGGATGACTTTGTTTACCTTAGCTGTTGTTTCTTTTAACTTTTTCCTGTCTACAAATCTTAGGTTCATAGGTCTCCCACTATCATTGTTCAATTCATCTACCACTAAATTTAGGATGTCAACCGAATCTTGTCCTAGCCCGTCAGCATTCATCTCCTCAGTGGCCGTATCTCTGTTCCAGGTATTATTTATCTCAGTATTCAGATCATTGTCTGCTTCGGGTGGTTCCTCCGTTCTCAGGACCTCTTCACCTTCATTTCCCACTGGCTCGCTTGTCTGGCATACTACACCCGCCATCTCCAAGCCATTCTTATTATTATTATTATTATTATTATTATTATTGTTATTATTATTATTGTTATTGCTATTCCTTGAATCTCAGTCATTGATGTTGGTTAACTGGAAAGTCCGTTGGATTGAATATCAAGCCACTACCTGCAGCCTCAGATATTCAGGACGTATCGGAGGGTTCTTGCTGTTCCAAGCAAGCATGCCTTTTGAAGCGTTCCAAAAAGCGTGAAGGGGCCGATTTTCTTTAACCATCCCTGGAAACCTTTGGAGATAGTCCCCAGTGCGCCTATGACAATCGCGATCACTTTGACTTCATGGCAGTTCCAAATCCTTTTCACCTCCCACTTTAGGTCCTGGTATCGGTTAATTTTCTCCCTCTCCTTCTCTTGCACTCTCGTGTCGAACGGGCAGGCCACATCCACAATCAGGCACGATCTTTTTTCTTTGTCCACAACCACCAGGTCAGGTCTATTGTGTTCCAGTTTTTTGTCCGTCTGTATCCTAAAATCCCACAGCACCTTCACCTGACTGTTCTCCATCACCGCCTCTGGCCTATGCTCATACCATTTCTCAGAATGTGGTAGATTGTTTACTTTGCACAGGTGCCAGTGGATCACCCTGCCCATCACATCGTGTCTCCAGCCCTTATAGTGGGTCTGGGCTAGGTGTTTACACTCGGACACAATGTGAGCCACAGTCTCCTCTCTCTCTCCACAGATCCTGCACAGTGGGCTAGCCTCCTCTTTGTAGATATGGTGCTTCAACCACTTCGTTTTGAGGGCCTGCTCCTGCGCAGCCATTAGCATTCCTTCTGTAGCCTTTTTGAGGTCTCCTCTTCTCAACCAGTTCCATGTCTGTGGATCTCTAAATTCAGTTTTCTCAAAGAAGGTACTATGAAGGGATTTTCCCTTAAGGCTGCTCTTCCTCCTTGATGTTATTTCCTCCTTGGACATCCCCTGGCCTACTGTCCCCTCCTTCAGTACAGTTTTGAGCATTGGCTCCTTACTATAGGTCACGTATTTGTATAGGTTGTTTTTCTCCATCTGAACACAGTCCTCTATGCTGATAAGACCTCTTCCACCCTCAGATCTCCTTAGGTAGAGTCTATCGACATCACTCCTCTTGTGGAACATGTTGTAGATAGTCAATAGCTTCCTAGTCTTCCTATCCATTTCTTTTTGTTCAGCAACATTCAATCTCAGAATTCCCGCACTGTACACAAATAATAGACACAGCTCGGGAATTTACTGCGCTTATGGCATTTCTGCTGTTCAGATGTGACTTCAATACGCTCCTTACTCTCCGAATGTATTCACTTCTTAACAATTCCTTCATTTTTTTGTTCTTTATGCCATCAACCTCCAGAACGCCCAAATACTTGTGTCCTTCCTCAGAGTCAATTTCCTTTATCATTTCACCTGTTGGTATCTGGATCCCGTTACTTCTGCTCAACCTACCCCTCCTCATCACAATGACTCCACATTTACCAATACCAAACTGCATACATATATCATTGCTGAAAATACGGACAGTGTCAACAAGCACATCCAACTCCTTCTCACTTTTCCCGAAGAGCTTAAGATCGTCCATGAAGAGGAGGTGATTGAATGTAAGCTCTCCCCTATTATTATTATTATTATTATTATTATTATTATTATTATTATTATTATTATTATTATTATTATTATTATTATTATTATTATTAATGAGATGATCGTGGGGACTGAGTCAGTCCTCAGTGGGTCCTCGCAGATGCAATCCTCTCCAACTGATCCGGATGGATCCTCAAATGATACCAGCTAAACTCCTGGATCTTATACGACCATCTTGCGTGGAGTCTGCACCTAGGTCTGTTACAGGTTGTTTTTGCCCGTAAAATCTGTTCAGCGATTATTTCCTGAGATATTCTAATCACGTGTCGGTAGTATCGGGGCTGCGATTTCTCATTTCAGAGTAGTAGCGGCTCTACGTGGGGTGACACTCTGATCTCCGAACAACGCCTTCTATCGTGTAACGTTTCTTCAAAACCCTTGAGATTTGAAGCCCATTTCAGCCGTGGGTATTCGCCATCGTATAACATTTTACAAAACGTGATGTACACACGAAACGGAACATTCCATACTGGATGAAAAAGCCGATATGTGACATATTGGTTGCTACAAAAATAAGGCAAATTCGTCTAGATGAACTTGGAGATTTTACTAAACAACCGAAATATCCCTTGTATTTAATTGATCATGGATTAAAAATGGAAACGAAACTGGATATATCTAAACGTCAGACACTTAGCCAAAACTTTGAAGGTATTATTCCGCTTGTCTACATTCAGGATCCTGAAGTGCTCAAGCATTTTCAACCTTTAAAACAAACCTGGCAATCATTTTCTGCTCAACTTTCAGAAATAGATTTTGTGAGATATGCAGTAGCGACGACTTTATTTAAGTGAAAACTGATTTCGACTTAACATTTCCAAACGAATAATCTTTTAACATAACTTCAGAGGTGAATTACAACACACACTATCTTATGTATTTTTATAGACTGTCATGATTGTAAAGGCAAGTAAATCGGTCAAACCAGCGATTCTTTGTCAGGACCATTCAGAGTACAGAACTACAGATATGAAAACTGGAATTAGGAAAGTACTACTGACTATACATTTAGAATTTGAAGAAAACAGACCACGAAGTATATTTCCCTTTTTATAAAGGTTCGAAGGAGGATAAATTGTCCGGTGAAAAATGAAGAAATATTTCATAATGTTATGAAACTAAACCAGTTCTACATAAGGAAATGTGAAATTGCATAGAGTGAACTTCTGACTTGACTATACTTATTTTAATACAACTAAGCATATGTCTTGTGTCTTTCTGAGTCCATTTGAAAAAGGACAGTACGATATTCAATTATAGCGCTATTTTATTTCTTCTAACATAGATACAATTTTACAATTTACGAACACTCTAACACAAACACACACATACACACACACACATACATACATACATACATACATACATACATACATACATACATACATACATACATACATACATACATAGTACAGTGTATGTGTATAATTACGCATATGTGTATTCGTGCGTGTGTGTGTTTTACTTACGAATGGCAAACTTAATTCAGTTCATGCTTATAAAATGTTCTCTCTACTTAGTCTTCTGAAATAAGTGTTCATTGTGCACCAGTGCACCTGCACTCTATCCAATGATAATTGTTTCTACTTTTTGGCACAAGGCCAGCAATTACCCAGTGCATTACAGGTACTTTATTTTATCGACCCCGTAAGGATGAAAGGCAAAATCAACCTCAGCGGGATTTGAACTCAGATCGTTAAGGGACGTAACTATCCAATGATAATGGCATTCAGTATTATGTAGTCTTTGATGATAATCTTTGAATATAAGTTACAAAGTAGAATGATAGATTGGCGCCTTGTATTAAACAGTGAGTTAAACTGTTGCGCTTTTATGATACATTCTGATGTTTTTCTCGTCAAATAGTTTTCATTAATTATACTACAATATCAGCAACATATTCAACAATTGGCTATTACATATAAGAAGTTGTAATTTATTGTGATCTATCAAATTACTAAGCTTCAACTAGTGTATTTAAGTCAGACATTCAAAAACAAATATTTACGAATCTATAGTCACAGAATATGGTGAATAAAGCTGAGAAAATTGTTTTGACTGATATTTTTCACAGCCATGTGAACTGAGCTTTTGTTTTTCTTGTCTTGGTCATATACAGAAGCGGGGATTCTTCTGTTTGTAACCTCCTAAACGTACCGTATGGAGTCAACGATTGTCATTCTACACATATACTCGGCGTGAATTGCGTTTCTTTGACACTGTTCAATTTTCTGTTTCAAGTTTCTGTCGTTGATGACGAGGGCTTTTTTAATTTCAACTGAACTTACAGCAAAGCTATGATTAAAAGCTGTATGTCCATTGCAACGAATTCTAAGAGACAAGGTGTGATTTGACTGTTGTTTCTTACATAACAGGTAATCAGATAGAGGCTCGCTGTGGTCAGATCTTTAGCCTCATGTCTGCAGTGAAGAAATAAACATACTACCAACGCGTTCCGTATAGGTTTATCCCACCATAGTTTAGAACAACATATCGGAGACCATATTTTCGACGTAGATTTCCTTTTCTAAGTTCACTTTTCCGTTGAAGGAAACTGAGCTGCTTTTCTAGAATGTCGAATGTTCAGCTGGCTGCTCTCTCGTCAGGCAGCTATAATTCAAACTGTCATATGTGTCAGCGCATATAATTATTGTATACAGAAGCATGCATTGGTAATTGTTAAATGCCCCTTATTAATGAAGAGTGGTTAATACCACAACTGTATCATTTTAATAATATTCACTGATTTGGATTCTATTGATGCATTATTATTCAAGTGTTTCGGACCACATATTTATATATCCTCAATAATTTCATATATATATATACATATCTCCAAAAATTATTAATTCACCGTTCATATTTCGAATATGGTATTTGTTAACTTACATGGAATATGCTCACTTTCTGTGACATAAAACCTTCTGGAGCGATATGATAATCTTAACATTTAAATAAACTGTGCATGTGCTTTACTGCAAGTGCTTGACTGATAAAGCATAAAGAGTCATACGTAATACCAATTTCATTTGATTGCTTACCACTGAAGAAATAGTCATAGACATAGATGAATAATTTCAATTCATTCGTAACATCCAATACAGATTTAATGGAAGAATTTATAAATGGAAAAAAGAACTTTTCATATATCTGAATAGGAGAATTTTGAAATGTTCTTTTCAGATGTGAAAATCAAAGATAATTGTGTTTCAGAATATGTATCATGAAAACTGGTAATCCAATCTGGCATGAGATAGGTTTTCTTTAAATAGAAAAGCAATACAAAGAAACTAGTGAAAAACAAAAAATCAATATATATAGTACAGAGTAGTAATTTGGGGTCCAAAATTGTCTATGTCGGTATTGGATTGTTAGAATCTGGAGGGTGCTGGACAAATTACATTGCAGAATTACGTGTCAACTCGTTATTTCTTCAGTTTAAATTACGCAGAAGTTTACTTTTACTTTCTTCTTTGCAGGATCGACATAACAAAATACTCTTCTGTGTACTGATGTCGAATCAAACGAGTATACCCAGCAATGATAAAGACGCCTGACTGATAACTTATTACTATATTTTAATCTTTCAAACCAATCATTTGCAGCTTACAGCATAACCTTTCTATCCGACGAAATACGTACCAATTAAATATTTGAATCGAAATATAAAACAATACTCTTTATCTTGAATGAAGCTATAAGCATAATACTGTTGATATTTCGTTACGTTCTTATATATTCTGAGTTCAAAATCCCGGCGAATCAAAAGATCAACGTTTTAATCTGAAACTTATAAATGTGCCTGACAAGTATTCTGTGGGACCTGAGCGTCTATGCTGTATCCTTTAAATATACGTTCTTCTGCCTACGTTGCAGCTACTACTCCAACATCTGCTGCTGCTACTGCTACTACTACTGCTGCTACTGATTCTACTACTACTACTACTACTACTACTACTACTACTACTACTACTACTACTACTAATACTACTACCACCACCACCACTACTACTACCACTACTACTACTCCTACTACTACTGCTACTACTACTACTACTGCTACTACTACTACTAATACTGCTACTATTACCGCTACTACTACTACTACTACTACTACTATCATCACTACTACTACTACTACTACTACTACTACTACTACTACTACTATTATTGCTACTACTACTACTACTACTACAACCATTACCAATACTCTTTCTAATACATCACTTCTATTACAACTATTATAAATGTTAGTACTAACACTGCTACTTCTACAACTACTACTAGTAATACTACTATTAGTAGAAGTAGAATCAGCAACAGCATCATCATCATCATCAGCAGCAGCAGTAGTAGTAGTAGTAGTAGTAGTAGTAGTAGTAGTAGTAGTAGTAGTAATTTGTAAATTTGATGTATGTTGTGCTAATGTTTACTATTTGTTAATTCCCCATTTCCTCCCTTCAACTAGTTACATCTTGCAAAATAAAAACATTACATTCAGATATTATATTTTTTGCTCTATATAAACAACGGATTTTCTTCACATAGATAATATTTAAATAAATATTTTGACATTATTTATTCCCAAGGGCGGTGGATGGCAGTATCGGTAGAGGGTCGGACGTCATGCTTTGACGCATAGAGTTACGCCCCTTGCCATTCTGAGTTCAAATCCCGCCAAGGTTAACTTTGCCTTTCATCCTTACGGGGTCGATAAAATAAAGTACCAGTAATGTACTGGGTAATTGCTGGCCTTGTGCCAATAGTAGAAACAATTATTTATTCCCATAGTATCTGGAAAGAAAAATAGATAGGTAAGAAAATTGATTTGATGGAAGGGCAAACAAAATGATTAAACAAGAGGTAACCTTGTAATAACAATAATGTAAACTTTTATCTAATATCAATTAACGAAATAAAGGAAATCAATATATTAGAATATAATTTTTTGAATCTTCTGTGAATATATATCAGAAACAATAAAACAAATATATGTGTGTAACTATACACTGTTCGCTTACAAGTTTTAAAATATTATGTTCAAGGAGTCTTTCAATACATATGTATTTCTAATCAAATACATAGTGACGAATTTGATTTGATTGGAAATCACTTAGTAATGTTTGTACAGCTTGACAGAAAACGGCTAAACATCCGCTGCGCTAAGGCATCAACCATTCATTAAATAAAGCACATTGAAATTAAATTACAGAATGTGTGTTTGACCCGAATCGTTATTAGTGGATTACCAAGTAGTAAATAATGATATCTGGGTCAGCATGTTTGATTCTCAGTCCAATGGTAAAATGATAAAATACTAAGAAATGAAATAAATAAAAGCTGAAGAATTTGAATGAGGTTGGTATTGAATAGTTAAGATATATATATACGTGTGTGTGTGTGTGTGTGTGTGTGTGTGTGTGTGTGTGTGTGTGTGTGTGTGTGTGTGTGTGTGTGTGCGTAGGTGTGTGTGTGTATGTGTGTGTGTGTGTGTGTATGTGTGTGTGTGTGTGTGTGTGTGTGTGTGTGTGTGTGTGTTAAAGCATTCACGTCAGTGACAATTATTCAAATGAAAGAAATCAGTGCCTTACACCTTGCTAGAAACCTCAGTGAAATCTTCAAGTTACAATTCTGTCATCTCAACATAGATGAAATCTGTTCACTGACGCGATCAACAAAATCGTCATGCCTGCAGCAACTCCAATCACATCTGAGATACGCTGAACTAATAATATTTCCTCTTTAAGTGTAGTACGGAAAGCA
>OZ024740.1:413259364-413284364 GCA_964016885.1 Eledone cirrhosa
TTTACGTCTCTTATATATGTATATATATATATATATATATATATATATATATATATATATATATATATATATATATATATATATATATATATACATATATATATATATAAAAGAGAAAACACAGGTAAGCACTAAGAGAAGGATTTAATCCAGGTATGTACGACCGTTTCATTGGTAAATGTAACCTTATATTGCTATACACCAATTAGCAGCCACGCAATTATAATTGTTGTTCACAGTCCAAATTTTCAAAATAGGGAGTAAGTTACTTTTGAAATAGTTCTTAATATATAGAGAAAAACATTTATTTGGAATTGTATTTACTAGTATAGAGAGAGAGGAATCAGAAGGTGAGGGGACAAACGGAATAGTATAGAGAGAGAGGAATGGGAAAGAGTTAGGAAGTAGAGTGACAAACTGAGATGGAGGGGGGGGGGGGGTAGAGGTGGAAGGATTCGTTGATCAGTTTTGATACGTAGACTTCATGTCGTAAATACAATTCCAAATAAATGTTTTTCTCTATATATTAAGAACTATTTCAAAAGCAACTTACTCACTATTTTGAAAATTTGGACTGTGAACAACAATTATAAATGAGTGGCTGCCATTTGCAGTATAGCAATATAAGGTTGCACTTACCAATGAAACGGTCGTAAATACCTGGATAAAATCCTTCTCTTAATGCTTACCTGTGTTTTCTCTTTTATACTTTATACTCCAAGATTCAACGGAAATCTTACAAACTTGTGAAGTTACCCCTAACCGTACGTTGAAAGCATCCATGAAACTGGCTTTCTTAACCACGAACTGGATCACAAAAAACAATTTTCTGCTTCCCTAACTAACTATATATATATATTTCGTTTCTTATTGGCAACATGACCCTCCCAAAGTATAACAATATATATATATATATATATATATATATATATATATATATATATATATATATATATATATATATATATATATATAACGGAGGAAATGTGGTAAGGAACCAGGTGGACCATAACGCACCAAAGTACTCAATACTTAGGGTAGTAGAGTGGGTAATAAGAACGAGTAGGACCCCTACGGCTGAGCTGAAGCCGTTTCGACGGCTAATTCTGGACTAAATGAAAATTGTTATCCTGATATTTGAATAGCCGAGCTTCTCAAGGGGTAATTCCATATATGGTAAAAGTGATTGTCACGAGGATTGATCAAAAGTTTGTTGTTGAGACATAATAATTCTATGATGACAATTTGTGGAGGGAGGGGGTAGCTGAACCTGCCAGTAGGAGAAAGAGGGAGAGAGGGTGGAGGAGACCCAGTCATGCGTTGATAGTGCCGACTACAGCTGGGCATGAGGTCAAAGAAGATACTAGGGAGGGGGAGGAAGTCGAAATAATTAGTAAAACAATATGGGGTAAATATATAGAAAAATACCGAGAGTGTTAAAAAGCACTTAAATGTAAAAAAAAAAATAAACAATTTCTGGTTACTACGACCTAAGTCTCTCACTGGTACTGCTAGTCTAAAGAAAGGTTTACTAGGTAGGACGGAATTATAATGAGACCCTTTTAAGAGGTATAAGTAATAAACCGAGTATATCTTACGGTGACGGGTCAATAAGTGAGGGGCCAAAATACTAAAGAAACTACCACGAAATAATAAATAAAGGTTTCTACCCCAGGCACAAGGCCAGCAACCACCCAGTGCAAAAAGTAAACTAATACGAAATAATAATTCAGAATCCCGTAAAAGAATACTAATACTATCTCTAAGGGTGCCGCCACGATACAAAAGTTCTAGTGCAAAGTACATAAATGCTCGTACGAAGTATATGTAAAATTTGATACGGAAAATTAATTCAGAATCACCCCCCCCCCCCCCCCAAAAAAAAATACTTATATACGAGAAATTAAAGCAAAGATACCACTAAGAAATATAGAAAGCACGGAAAAGGGGCAGCGGTCGGATAAGAAGGCAAGTATCCGGGGTCGAACACATCTGCTATAAAAAGCGGAGTCGGCCAAATCTATCATAGAATAGGGGAAGGGGTGGGGGTACTGAAGCTACAAAGGACCGAGGGGCTGCCTCGAGTGGGCGAGAAAATAAAAGGGACGACGGCAAAGAAAGGGGACTGGGGTGGAAGTACTAGGGAGGGATGGGGGGAAGAAGGAAATATAGAGGAAGCGATAAAAAGATATAAAAGAGGATCTTACGTCTACCTTTGCAAGCAGGGGTTACCCATTACAGAATCGGCAAGTGGGGTGTTATAGCCCTAGTCTAACCCCCCCTCCCCGCGTCATTATGGGGTTTGAGGGCAAGGTAAGTCCTACGTAATCTGTGTTTACATGCAGTAACCAGTTCATCTTTCTTGTTTAGGAGTTGGTCCGTCCAAAACAGCATTTGTAAAGTTTCCTCCGAGCATAAATTGCACGGACGGCATCCTCCCGTGTAAGAGTTGGCTCTGGACAGTAAGCTCCAAGTGAGATCATAGGTAATGTTGTTATCCTTGAGGTACCATGTGTGGACCGAAAGTGTAGTGGCGGCACCCTTAGAGATAGTATTAGTATTCTTTTTCCGGATTCTGAATTATTATTTCGTATTAGTTTACTTTTTGCATTGGGTGGTTGCTGGCTTTGTGCCTGAGGTAGAAACCTTTATTTATTATTTCGTGGTAGTTTCTTTAGTATTTTGGCCCCTCACTTGTTGACCCGTCACCGTAAGATATTCTCGGTTTATTACTTATACCTCTTAAAAGGGTCTCATCATAATTCCGTCCCACCTAGTAAACCTTTCTTTAGACTAGCAGTACCAGTGAGAGACTTAGGTCGTAATAACCAGAAATTGTTTATTTTTTTTTTTACATTTAAGTGCTTTTTAACACTCTCGGTATTTTTCTATATATTTACCCCATATTGTTTTACTAATTATTTCGACTTCCTCCCCCTCCCCCTCCCCAGTATCTTCTTTGACCTCATGCCCAGCTGTAGTCGGCACTATCAACGCATGACTGGGTCTCCTCCACCCCCTCTCCCTCTTTCTCCTACTGGCAGGTTCAGCTACCCCCTCCCTCCACAAATTGCCATCATAGAATTATTATGTCTCAACAACAAACGTTTGACCAATCCTCGTGACAATCACTTTTACCATATATGGAATTACCCCTTTAGAAGCTCGGCTATTCAAATACCAGGATAAAAATGTCCGGAATTAGAGGTAAATATTTGTAGTCCAGCTGACTTTTATGCGCTATATTAGAAGGATGCTAGAAATTATGAGTACTTTATGGTTTTCATATGTTAATCTGTTGATACAATAATTACCCTATTTTCAAAGCTGAAGCATCTGGCTGGAAATGTTGCCTTGCGATCGTATACGTGTGTTCCACAGCAATTTGTTTAGCAAATTGCAAGCAATAAGGTCGAAATGATTTGATATCGATCTAAACTCATATATATATATATATATATATATATATATATATATATATTTTACCCGCCCTAGAATATATATATATATATATATAAAATGAGATTAACACCCCCACAGGTACTAAGTACCCATGGAATTATAGGTAGGTCATTTTAACGCCCATTCGATCTTTCACTAGCTGGCGGTTAGCGGTGTATTTAAGTCCTATGTAATGGAAATAGCTTTCTGAAGAGCCGATCTTTCCATTGGAGGTCCTTTTGGATTTCCAATCTTTTGTGAGGCAAAACCGTCGGTAAAAGAAATTTGGGCAGGTGAATATTTAAATTGTATTTCAATTTATTTTAAAAAAATATTTAATATATATATATATATTAGACATAATATATATATTAATATAATGTTTAATATATATATATATATATATATATATATATATATATATATATATATATATATATATATATATATAAGGTAGTATTGCACCACGAAAAATATAGACTTCGCCGAGAGGAACAGTAATAATCTATTGGCTTTAACATATGTTTCTGTGTCTATATTTGCTAACTACAATATATATTGTTCAATCATATGTAATGCTTAATTACTTTTCACACGTCTTCAGAAAGCTTAAATGTATATATAGTGGTAGAACACTGTAAGTTAATATCCGTAGTGGTAGAGCACTCAGTGTCTATGGGACGTGTTAGGTAGAAGTGGTTACACAACAGTTAGTTCACCATACCGAGAACAATTGTTTCACCTTAGCGGATCCTCAGCTCGTAATATATATATATACGTACATATATGGGGAGAGTGTATATATATTAGATATGCATATGTTTTTAAAATCCTACGATACTGTACATCTCTGTGGTATTACTGATCAATTTATTAATGCCATTCCTCTACTTGCATTATGATAACAGTTGTAAGAACTTGAATTAAAGCGAACTCATTCCGATATGTCATGCAGATGTCGTTATATGAAAAAATATCATGGGGTAACAAAGAAAATAGAAATTTTATTTTATATATACATAAAGCACGTGGTTTCGCCCTATCGACAATGTTCAGATGTAGTTCGAATGCAGATTTTGTCAGTTAATTACAAATGCAATCCTACATACGCTAAATCTTATAAGAATTTTGTCAGGTATTGCAACACAGGGCTAATTCGTCGGCTTGCCTCTCAGACAGGATGACTGCTAACCATCTTCAAAATGCGTGGTAGTCACCTATAACCTTATTGTAAGCCACTGAAAGCTTATAGCTTTCTTATAGTTGCTTCGATTGTATTAAAGCAACGGATATTTACTCGCGGCATCATAAGCACTCGGCTAGAATAAGGAAAATCTAACTTTCTAGGAGTAAAAATATACCTGTTGATTTTATTTTAATCACAGAAACTGAAATGTACTGGAGTACAACAGAATACGTGATTACAGATATTCCACTACACGCATATCAACTATGTTCAGTCGGCTTTATTATGTTGCACACACTATGCTGTTGCCTGAGCCATATAGTAGAGTATTATTAGTAGGCGGTGGATTGGCAGTATCAGTAGAGGGTCGGACACTATGCTTTGATGCATAAAGTTACGGCCCTTCCCATTCTGAGTTCAAATCCCGCCGAGGTTAACTTTGCCTTTCATCCTTACGGGATCGATAAAATAAAGTACCCTATTGTACAGGGTAATTGCTGGCCTTGCGCCAAAAGTAGAAACAATTATTACTGGGCCATTTGAATATTTCTATAATTTTATTTACTGTGGTTTTAAGAAGAGGTCGCTCAGGAATCTTCTAATTAAAAATATACCAAAGCACTTTTATAATAACACCGTGTAACATATATGTTGTTCCCCGTTTCTAAGTATCATTTCCTGGTTTGTTATATCCCATTATTATAGGAAAACCCGATTATTTAAGTAGAGGTTTGGGTTTCTCATCAGAGGTTTGATAATTCGAGATTTTCCTATTTTTCAAGAAAAACACATTTCTTTTTAATTTATCGGTTCATATAATTAAATCAACAGAGTATATATTTATTTTATTACACAAGCTTATCAAAAGCAAACAAGAAAAAAATAACACTTATAAAGCAACCTATACACCTCAGAAATGACTGGATTTCCTGGACTTGCGGTTGTAGTCCTGGTCTAATTGCCTCACTAGCCCCCAGAAATAGACCCCATCAATGTTTCATTGTAGTGACCCTGGTACCTCCGCTCTATCTCTTTCACATCCTGGTGTAATCGTTGGCCTTGTTCTTCTGAGTAGGCGCCCATATTGTCCTTGAATTTTTCCAGGTGAGCGTCCAGCATATGGAGTTTAAGCCACATCCTGCATCCCATGGCGCTAAAATCCTTTATCAGATCCTGCACCAGTTGCTGGTAGTTTTCAGCTCTGTAGTTGCCCAGGAAGCACTTAACAACTGCCTTGAAACAGTTCCATGCTGTTCACTCAATTTCTTGGTTGAGAGCCTTCATAAACTGCTTCATCAACCCCAACTTAATGTGCAGTGGAGGCATGAGCGCAATCCTGGGATCAACCAGTGGATCCCACATGACGTTCCGGGTCCCGACTACAATTATGTTCGCTGCTCCCAGTTCTTTCTTTTGTAGTGGTCAGAGGTGGCTCTGCTGTCCCAAACGGAGAGGAAGCATTGGAATGTGATAAAGCCTCCTTGGAGAGTCCAAGCAGGAAAGCCACCATCTTGAAGTCTCCAATGATTTCCCAATTGTACTGGTTGTATTGCAGAGCTTCCAAGAGGACTTTCACACTGTAGTAATCTTCCTTCAGGCAGATTGAATGAGCTAGGGGCAGTGTCGGGAACGTGTTTCCATTGTGGAGGAGGACAGCCTTTAAACTTGTGGTGGAGCTGTCTATAAATAGCCGCCACTCCTTGGGCACAAACGGCACCCCAATAACGTCAAACAGTCCAGGCACGTCATGGCAGAAGCAGAAGCCATTCCTAAGGGTGTAAAAGCCTGAAAAAGGTTCGTGTCGACTTCTCTGACTTGTCAACTGCACTTCCTCCCTGAACAAGTTCCACTGCTTCATCCTGGAGACGAATGCTTAAAACACAACTTACCCTTTATTGAGGGTAAGAAAATTCAGTATCAATAAATCTCTTTAATCCACTTTTTATTAATTTTATACTTTATTGCACTTTTATAATTTTCTTTTGGTATAAATCTTTATTTTATCATTTTAATTTAACCTGAAACATATATTAAAAAAGTCATTTAACATAAGCAAATTAAACTTATATACAACGTAAAATCCAGCATACAAATAATTTTAGTGAATAGCTTAGAATGTTTACATACCCAAACTTTTAACTGTTTAATAGCACTTTATTTATTTATTTGGGACCTAAGCAACACAAAAAAGTGATTACAAGCCAGGAACAGAGAAAACAAATTTTTTGGTTACACGGTGTAATTAATGTTCGTGTTATATATTTAATAGACTAAAATTAAATGAAAGTCATAACTAATTAGACATGTCAGCCCATGGATTTAGAATTGTTAAGTGGAGAACGATTTAGCATATGATATCTAACAAAGTGTTTTTCTGCTTCATCTTAAAATGTTTTTTAATAATATTTTGCTCTTCATTGCGTAATTAAATTACTTTGCTTATAGGTGAATATATCAGAAAACATAATCAATATCTCTTTCGGTGTACATTTACTTCATAGAAATCTCATATAAAATAGTTATGCATGAGTTTGTTGATACAGTATTCCTCTCTCTCTTTCTCTCTCTCTCACTCTCTATCTATCTATCTATCTATCTATCTATCTATCTATCTCTCACTCTATTTCTCTCTCTCCCTCTCTTTCTCTCTCTCTTCCCCTCCCTTCCCCTCTCTCTCTCTATATATATATAAATATATATCTATCTCTCCATCTCTCGCTCTCTCCTTCTCAGTCTCTCTCTCACATATAGACACATACATATACACACACTCATCCAGGCATACAAATACGCACACATACTCACATATTTATATATATACAGAGAAAAATAGATAGATACATAAACTGAGAGACAAATATATGTATATATGTATATATATACATATATGTGTCTATCAGTTTTACGAATCTGGAGATGTCAACACTGTACTCCAGAACAACCTGAACTCAATATGGACAGCATGTGCAGCATCGGTGCCAGGTAAGCAGAAAAAACATCCCAAAAGTGCAATTTGGGAGACTGCTGCAGTCCGTCGTGCCAGAAAAGAACGTCGTAATGCTGAATGTGAGTACAAACTGCATAAATCACATATCAATAGGAGAAAGCGAAATAAATCATCCAACCAGTGCTTGAATTTGAGCAGCGCATAGCAACCAGCCCTGACAGTAAGGTGTTCTGGAAGTATGTTCACTCAAAGCAAAGGCCTCACTCTCCAGTTGATCCTCTTCGTAATCCCCACACAAGCCAGGTTACTGACGACCCCAAGGAATGCGCAGAACTCATTGCTGAATGCTATGCAGACATTTTCACTATAGAAGACCTGAGTATACCGTCTCCACCACCTCTGATATCGGATTCTATTACAACTATAGAATTTACACCTTCAATGCTGCGACATCACCTTAAAAATAAACGCAACCATGCCTCTGCTGGACTTGATGGTGTTACGTACCTGATTCTCAAACGTGGTGGGTACTTCCTTCTGCATCAGCTATCACGCTTCTTCCAATTCTGTCTGAACAACGGTCCTACTCCAGAAAAGTGGAAACTGCCAGTGTCATTCCTCTGTTCAAAAAGAGTGACCGCACATCACCTGTGAACTATCGTCCAGTCAGTCTTACTAGCTGCATTGCCAAACTGATGGAATCATGTGTTAGAGAAACGCTTTGGAACTTCTGGAACTCTCACAGTCTTATCCGGCCCTCGTAATTTGCATTTATACCTAACTCCAGCTGCTGTGATCAACTTATCGAGTTTCTTGAAGACATCACCCGGATCACTGATGATGTGATACCTTTCCAGCGATCTTGCCATAGACATGAGATCTTTCCATACATTCCAGTCTTAGAACTTTATCTTTGGTGTTCTGCTCCATCCACGATATTTCAAATATCCAGCAGATGAACCACATTTCAGCGCCGTCCAGTTTTCTTGCCTTGTTATTGCTCATCTTCCAGCATTAACAACCGTATATAAGAACAGACCATCTGTACGTTCTCAGGAAGTAGATTTGTGTGTATAGACTGATGTTTCTGTTTGTAAACATGGATTTCATTTTGTTAAAAGCCTTTGTTTCATATAATAATTCTTTACTTTATTTATCTGTCCAATCTGTAGTCTGATGTGAAGGTAAAATAAATAAAAAAGATCGGTTCACCCGATCCTTTTTGTTTATACCCTGAACCAATCTGTCTCACATTGAATGTCTAGATGGAATTAAGTTATTAGGGCGAAACAAGAACAACATATGGTACGCTGTCAGGATAACCGACACAGAACAAAGGTTTCAATCTCTCCTTGACACAGTGTCAACAAACAACAGGAATAATTTCAAGTTTGCACGATAAATGAATTTTATTGTATTGTTTCAGTATTGATCACCTCAAAGTTCGATCATAATCTTTAGGGTTCGAGTCCGCATCGACGTCTGATCAGATATGTGTTTATTGGTATAGAATACATTCTAACTGTATTTATATTCTGCGTTTCAGTCGTCATAGCCCTGGAGTACATGGTAGCATAAAGCTACACATGAGGGAACATTTAACAGCATTCATTGCATTAACTGACGAGCCGCCTACAACTCTAGTTAAGCACATTTCTACCATATTTGTATGTATATATGTATATATATATATATATATATATATATATATATATATATATATATATATATATATATATATATATATATATATATATATATAAAAGGTAAACAGAAATAACAACACAATCGGTACAGTATATGGAAGGGATATATTAGGTTAACGCTTGATATAGCAGGAAGAGGGGCTTAACGTTTCGGACACTAGTCCTTCATCAGAAGAAAGAATAAGACATACAATAGACTGAGGGAACGGGCGGGATGGAATTGGAAAAAATGTCTTTAGATAAAAATAACAGGTCCATTCATGTTGTATCTCTTGCAAAACTGATGCCGCTGGCATTTTGTGCATGATTTGTTTTTTAGAAAAGTGGATGATAGAGCGCGTTTACCTAAAATGGAGGAAAGAACCGTTTTGTAGAAAGAGCTATACTTGAGCACGTGCGTAAGCATGTGTGTGTGTGTGTGTGTGTGTGTGTGTGTGTGTGTGTGTGTGTGTGTGTGTGTGTGTGTGTGTGTGTGTGTGTGTGTGTGTGTGTGTGTGTGTGTCTGTCTGTGTGTGTGTCTGTGTGTGTTATTATAGCTCCGTACGAAGCTAAGAAGAAATGTTTGTGTGTATATGTGAGTAAAAGAGTGTGTGTGCATATGTACGAAGCTATGAGCAAAAGTATGTTAATATAGGGATGTGTATCGGCATGTATTAGTTGTAAGAGAAGCTGCTAATGATCAAGAGAAAGCGATAGAAATTTAGGGGCGCGATAATGGATGGGGCATTAGAGAAATTGGGGAGGTCTGTTGAGTCCAAGAGGGGAATAGGACCCAAGGCTGTGAATCAGGCTTTGTTCAGTCCTGGTGCCCGATGCCTGTGATCCATGATGTAAAAGGTTACCCAGGACTGAAACATGTAGGGAAGAATGACAAGGAGAGCAGAAATGACGGGCCACAGGAGTATCCACACCGAGTCTGATGTCCCTGAAATTTTCGGCAAAACGGTCTGCCATACTGCGTCCCGTTTTTCCGATATATAAAGACCCGCAAAGGGAAGACGGATGGCATAGACAACGTGGGTGGATATGCAGGTGAAGGAATGGCGGATACAGAAAGACCCGTTAGGGCCTTTAAGAGTGGTGAGGGTGGAAATAAAGGGACAAGTGTTGCAGCGGGAACTGGAACAAGGATGAGAGCCGGGTGGGGACGTGGCAGAGGACCAAAAGGAACTGCGAACCAGGAGGTCGCGGAGGTTGCGGGCCCGCTTAAAAGCAGTAATGGGTGGGTTTGGAAAAAAGCAAGAAGTGACGCTGTCAGAAGAGAGGATACGGAAGGAACGGAGGATATGTAGGGTTATGGGGTGGTAGGTTAGAGGGAAAGGGACACGAGTGTCGGGAGGGTGGAGGTGAGGTGAGAGGGCTGTGGTGCGGTCTGTTTCGCGGGTGCGGGTGAGAGCACCTTGGATCAAGGTGGGGGGATATCCACGCTGGATGATGCAGGAAGCATGCGATGGGAATGCGTTTAGAAATCGTCCGTCGACGAAGACGGAGGAATTGGGAATACGGTATGGAGTTTTTGATGTGGAGTTTTTTATATATATTGGTACCCAATGGGCAGAAAAGAACAATATGCTGCTGAATAAGGATAAGTTCGAGTTAATCCACTTTGGAAAAAAGGATGCCCTGAAACTACCATACTCTCTTCTTTCAGGTGAAACTCTCGTGGCATCCAACAAGACCAGAGACCTGGGAGTAATTGTGGACAACAACATAAGCTGGACCACTCATATAAACAGCAAAGTTGACATGGCCCGCAAAATGTGTTCCTGGATTCTCAGAATCTTTCAGTCGAGAGATATCTACACTGTTATCCTTCTCTTCTCCATTTTTGCCCGACTCCACCTTGAATACTATTGTCCCCTGTGGTCTCCCCACACGAAATAAAGTATCATGAAAGTTGAAGCACCTCAAAGGTCAATCCCAAAAAAGATAGATGGCTATCCGCCCACGACAAAAATCTCACTCGCATCTCATAACAACAATACGGTACAAGTATTTCACCTCAATTGGCCCCGCTCTCTTTAACATTACACCAAAACACATTAAAACGGAAACAGAACCCATGAAGTCAAGAAGTCTCTGGGCAAATTCCTTCAAGAAATCCCGAATAAACCTCCTACATCCGGATATGCCTCCTTGAGTGGGCCATGGTGCCCAAATCTTGATTTGAAAGACTTCGCCAGGTGGTGCTATTGAGTTAGACATGTCCTGGGCCAGTGTGTATGTGTGTATGTATGTGTGTGTGTCTGTGTGTGTGTGTATTTGTGTGTGTGTATATTTGTGTGTGTGTATCATATTTGTTCAATAGAGAGTGGTTACCTGATCTCGAATCAGCCGTCTTTTATATAACAGACGTCAAGCACTCAACGGTATATGTTTATATATGTTTTATATATATATATGTATATATAAAATTTCAGGTTATCAATAATGTAGTGATAATATATCGTTACGTTAGAGATGAACAGCGTACGTGCAGGTTTGCTCAACGAGTATAAATTATATTCCGGAGAAATGTAGAAAGGATGAATATAAAATGAAAGTGCTTTTGTTAAAAAAGGAATTTATTAGGTATTGACATATGTTTCTGTAACAGACCGAATACCTATGTATCGCTGCTTGCGTAATCATATAATGTTAGCAAGTATTCGAAAGCAAATGTATAATCAGTTGTCACTTCTTCAGAGATTTTGGATAAACTGGATAAAATCAGAAAAATTGAAGTATTTATATTAGTAAAAGAGGAAGGAACAGAGGGGATAGAATATGACAGATGGTAAAATAATTTACTGCTAAACAAGTATATAATGGCTTTTTAATGAGAATACCATGAGTAAATCTAAATAAGAATTTTGGGAGTGCCAATTTTAATCTCTACTTGACCAACTGGACAGTGGACAGGGCTGGTCATTTGGTGCAGTAGTATTAATTATAAAGTGTCAATTGGGGAAGGGGGAGATTTCGATTGCTACTAAATAACATCAATGCTAGTAGCCAGCTGGTATATGCACTAGGGAATTGAATCAAGAAATCAGAAATCTCATTTTATCTATAGCAGTTTGTATTAAAAGGTAAATAATAGAAGAGTTGATAGAATTAAGACTAATAAAGAATGTTCATATCTATTTTGACAATCAAACGGGGATAGAGACAGGCGTTCAATCCTGGTAGTATTTATAATATGAAAATGTAGATTTTAAGCGATGGTTACAGTATAACGATCGCTCTATTCTGTTATTTAATAAAATGTTTTTGGATTTCATAATACAAAATAATTCTACATTACATAATTTACAAAATTCTTGTCCATTGGATTATGGGGGGGGGGGGGGGGGGGGCAGTCGCTATTATATCCCATTTTAGGTGAAATTGTATGTATATATATATATATATATATATGTGAAATATATATATATATATATATATATATAAGCGAGACAAGCAAAATTCAAACAATCTTTCAAAATAAATTCAAAAAATATAATTTAAATATTTACCTATCCATATTGCTTTTACCGACGGATTCGCTTCACAAAAGATTGGAAATCCAAGGGACTTCCAATGGAAAGTTCGGCTCTTCAGAAATCATTTTCCCTTACATAGAACATAAAGTCCCACACCCAGCAAATATATTGCCTTCAGCCAGCTAGTGCAGGATCGAATGGGGCAGGAAACGTGGCCTTCACGTGAACTGGTCGTTAGTAGATAATTAGTGTATTGGGTTAAATATTTATACATATATTTATACGTAAATAAGTCCGTTATTGCTACAACCAGTCTACTAACTTCTAGCAAACACCCGAAACACAGTAGCCATCTTGTGGGGAAGCCACCCATTGTGAAGCTTCGACTGTCATATTACGTAGTTTCTATATAATATTAATATCTCCACCGACTATAACTCGTAATTGACTATAACTTAGTAATTGACTATGCTTCAACTCGTCTCGTTGTCTCTCGTTCTTAAACCCTCAAACCATCCAATTAGATGAAATGATGCCGCGCAACAGGAAGTCTACTTTTCACAACAGAACATAAAAATCAAAAATTAATAATAATAAAGAAAATACTCAAACATTTATGAAGAAATAAGTCTAGTTCTTACAACCAACAATAATAATAAGGAAAACACCCAAGATATTAAGTGGAATGAATGCAAGAGGAAAAATACGAATATGATATAAGAAAATACGATAACAAAAGGCGACGCCAAAGGTATAAACCTGAATGTCAATATTTACGTAGAAAAAATATAATATTTACACACGAATGCAAAACAAAATTAAGATTAAATCATGTTTGTACAGACCTGCATGTACAAATAAGAACAACCACGTAATCAGAGATTTGCAAAATCAAGTAACAAAATCCTGACTTACCTATCATGATTTTCCCTCTGTATATGTATCATCATCATCATCATCATTGTTTAACATCTATCTTCCACGCTAGCATGGGTTTAGACGGGAATTGTCGCACTTGAGGCAAGATTGGTTGTCTCGCTCGTATGGGACTATCTAGCAGGTTTTCTACGGGTGGATGCCCTTCCTAACACCAACCACGTTTACAGTGTGGACTGGGAGGTTTTGTACCGTGTTACGTACACGGCCACATTACAGCGTGGACTGCGTGTGTTTTTTTGTCGTGACACCTACAGGACCTCATTTATTTAGGACTGGATGTTGTGGTACCAACATAACTTTACAGAGAAAGGGATGGTGTTGATGGGGGTGTTGGAGTTGGGGTAGTGGGAAGGGGTGTCTATTTGATTAAGAGGTGCCTAGTGACTGTAGGTTTCGCTTTGTACTTAGGCAAGGCGGGTTTTCTGTATTACTGCGTAGCACCAAAGATCTAGGTATGTGTGTGTATGTGTGTGTGTATGTGTGTGTTTGTGTGTGTGTATGTGTGCGTGTGTATATGTGTGTGTGTGTGTGTCTGTGTGCATAGATTAAACAGAAATATAGTATGTTAACGCTTGAAATAGCAGGAAAGGTGTCAACTTTTCTGACATTACTCCTTCATCAACAGATAGAGCTAGAAATAGAAGATAAAAAGAATGATAAAGAGTGAAAAGAGGAAGGAACGGGAAAAATGTGAAAAGAAAGGGCGGAAAATCCCGCGTGCGTATTCAGTCAGCCATTTTGGAAGAATATATATATTGTTATATTTCAGGAGGGACATGTTGCCAACAAAAACAGGCTTCACAACAAAAAACACGGGTTTCACTTCTATCCATTGTTATAGATTCCCAGTCGGTAGTAAATTTAATGACTGGATTGTTGTTTTAGATTTTCACCAAAGTCCTTTCGTCACACATTCTGTGACCTCTTCAGTGACTACATTTATTGTTATTTTGTGAATTTCCTTTGTTGCCTTGTTTTGGAGAGATGTGGTACTTTGGCTGCGAATGTATTATATCAGGGTTTATATGTGTATGCGTTTTAATTTATTTATTTATACATTTATTTATTTATTTTCTCTATTTCCTCTTTGTTACTAGTAGGTTACTTGTTCTATGTAGTTGGTGACAATCTCTTGGCTCCACCGTATGTCCGTATGGGTTCTCCTTTGACTTGAACACTATTTGATTGGTGGCCTTGTGAAATGAATACAGCGTCGGCATGCCATTGGTCCCCAGCCTGAAATTTCTTAGCTGTACGCTTATTGGATTGCATTAGGCTAGATTACATTATCATGTGAGCGTTGATGGTTGTTTCACTTTCCCCGAGCTTGTATGATGTTATTTCTCCTGTGCTGATTATGTGGTATTGCATTTTCTGGATGTATTTTGGAATGCTGTCTACTAACATTTTGCCAGAATTGTCAATTGGAAAGTATACAATGTCTACATTTCAAGTGCGCTGTATATTGGCTCTAGCTTCTCTACCTCTACGTCTCCCTTTTTTATTACCGTCCCTTTCCTATGTGTCACTGCTGTTTTCTAAATTGTTCTGTATGTCTGTCGTTGTTGGTTGGGTTTCCATGTGCGTTGTAGGGGGAATATGGCCTGCGATGTGTATGTGTTTGTTATTGTTGTTGTTTGTGGGTTTGTTATCGTTGCTTGTGTTTTTGAAGTTATTTTTGTTTTTTAGTATCCATCAAATTTTAGTGAATATTTTGTTTATCTCAAATATGCATTCTAGCATATCTACCTTACAATGTCAGGCATATTTTGGTGGTAAGTGTAGGACAGAAAACTTTGCGAGGTTCTATATGATTGTAACAATCGTTGCTAAATCGTTGCTTAGGAAATCTGGTCAATACAATTATAGACAGGAAAAGGGAGCAGATGGCAATACGATGAATCGAACCCATACCTCTCAAATTTAGACTGAGCTAAACCACTCTTGAAATCAACTTTCATTTTTATAGAAAGCAATCGGCTGTGGTTATAGTTATTTCCTGCATTTGAGATTTTTATATTTTCTAAGAAATTCAATTTACGCAATACTCTAATTCTTTACCTTGGAAATCTTGTTTACATTCAAGCTGTCATTTAGATTTCTATTTAGACGGAAGTTTTTGTCAGGGTCCGTTTAACTCAACAGTCAAGAGTGCTCAACTTAAATTTCACAAGTACGTATATTGCCTCTGCGTACCGTCTGAAGAGGCCAATTTTTTCCGTCTACATTTTCTAAGAGTTTCAGTCTATTCCACGTTCCAATAGTTTACATTTGAAATGTTACTCACACACACACAGACACACACACACACACACAGACACGCACCCCCCCCATATATATATATATGTGTGTGTGTGTGTGTGTGTGTGTGTGTGTGTGTGTGTGTGTGTGTGTGTTTGTGCGTGTGTATGCGTATCTATATCTATATCTTTGTGTGTGAGTTTATATATATATATATATATATATATATATATAAAGAGAGAGGGGGAGCGATGGAAAAAAAGTGTCAAACACATATATTTATATATGCGTGTGTGTGAGTGTTTGTGTATGTATGTGGGTGTAAATTTTATTATTTTATTATCAAATGTGTATTTTGTGAGTGAACATAATGTTATGTATCTGAACGTCAATATATAAACTTTCATAATCTCCCCCAGGAGTGTAATCAATAAAGATAGCAATCTTTGTTTATCTCGAGAGGCTTAAACATAAATAAATCTGTATTCTGTTTGGTGTTTATAAAGGGTTCTCTTACAAAAGATTTTATAAGTAAAATCAATAGGATTGTAAGGATAATTGCGTAACGTCTGTATAAACAGAAATGATATTTCTATTTCACATTATATATAGATATTTTTATATATTCGGGGAATACATTTTTTTACCTCTGTTCTCTTGTGTGCCAGATTATTTCTGAACACACTTGAATTTTATTTGTTTGACATCAAGTACATGAGACGAGCAGTGTCACTCGAGCTATGACAATCTGGTCATTCCTTAAGTTATGAAATATATACGACTGGGTCGTATATTATGAAGGGTGTTTAGTAATATCTAAATGCTGATTTGTTTTTAAGCGGAATTCAATGGATAGTTGTTACTGTATTTGAATCTATAATTTTTATATTTGTTCAAACCAATTTGACCTTAATTGCCAAATTATCATTGAAGTTAATATATCCATTAACTAAAGTAATTTACATTATCGAGCAAATCTACGCTGTGACAATATTGACGGTTATGGATTTAATGACAGTATAAAAGCCAATGTATGTTTCAAATCATTTCTTCTCTAATTACTATCAATAATTATTTTTTCCGGACATATCATCCTCATAATCCACTTCGTCGTCATCGTCTTTATAATAATCAGTGCGATAATGTTCAATATCATGAAATATTTTTCTCTAATTTATTTTCAACTTAATTTCATAATATCATAAAACAAGAAGATACTTTATGACCCAAAACATCAGTATTAGTCCTTCTTGCATCGAGACTAGACTAGCGTATTTAATAGCAATTAAAATTTAGACGCTCTATTACATTCACATAGCTCTACTGTGGTATTAATGAGAAAGAAATACTGAAATGAAACGATTCCTACCGGCATATATTAACACCTATATTAATTATGAAAATATTCGAAACACTTTAAGTATTACAAGCCATTATAATTCCGAGTTCTACACCTAACTACACTATACTCTACAGTAGTGTATTTCATAACACCAAATGTATAATTATAGCGTAAGGCAAAGATACATTTATCTGTTTACAATATCAACAACAAGAGTAGATGTAAATATAACAGTAAAATTAAAAATGCTAAAGGAAATATAATTTAGACACCTGAGTAAATTAAATGGTTTTTTTACGTGAGAAATGAACATCTCTTCATTATAGAGCACCTGGAAATTATCATTAATTTTAAATGCATATTTCTTAGACAATATAAATTAGTTAAATCGATATAAGAATACAGTTCTATAGTTGCTTTTAAATAGTTTTGAAATAATATCCCCAGAGAAATATTATCTAATAACTAAAATAATGTGTAGCTATATGCTAATTGGAGCACATTTAGATTTGCTATAGTTATAACAATTCATGCTTCCCTCTTCATATATATATATATATATATATATATATATATATATATATATACATATATATATCTATGAGTGTGTATGTGTGTGTGTGTGAGTGAGTGATTGAGTGTGTGTGTGTGCGTGTGTGGGGGTGAATGTGTGTGTGTGCGTGCGTATGAGTCAATATCCAGAGGAAATTTTCTGGTTGTATACTTAATCCAATTAGTGTCGTGGAAGTTCATGCAACATTCCATAGAGCATGTGATTTAATATTACTGCATATTAATGCATAACTTGATACAATAATATTTCCATTATCCACTCTCATTTCAAATGCTGTTTATTTACACTATTTGTAGTAATTATCATATACAAATAAACACTAGAACCGTTAGGTGTGTGAAGGTTGGTCACACTATGAATCTGATCCGAAATAAATCAAATTACATGACTGTGTGCCATGTGATCAACTATTTACAAGAATATAGTCTCGCGAAATCATTCCTTTTACTTTCTCTTACTGGTGGGCATTAAGGTGACGAATTGGTAAGGTCGTTAGAATGTCAGGTAGAATGTTTCATGGTATTCGTTCTGGCTATCAGTTTCCTCAATTCAAATGCCACCGAGTTCGACGTTTTTTTTTTTAAGTAGATAAAAAAGTAGAAACAATTATTTCAGTCCTCTATACCCCCCCCTCCCCGTTCTATTTCTCTATTTCACTCTTTCAATTTTCTTTTGCTTTAAATCTCTCTATTTCTCTAGAGGATGTGGTCTCTGTTCCAAACTAGAGAGACGGGAGCTTCAGCAGATTTTTAATGCTGACATTACGTCTTTTGTATCAACGGTGCCCCATCGACTCCATCAGGAGAAAAGGGCTCATGGCGTGTTTTGGTAATAATTGATATTATCGTATAAATTTCGAACTGATCAATATAGCAGATCCCATTCTTTTACCATATAGAAGAAAGATATTTCTCTAGTTAATAATTACAACCTAGAAAATATTCAATATTTAATAATTGTTTCTACTTTTCGTACAAGGCCAGCAAAAATCCCCAGTACATTGTTGGTACTTTATTTTATCGACCCCGTAAGGATGAAAGGCAAAGTTAACCTCGACGTTTTTGAACTCAATATTCAATATTCAATATTTAATAATGATTCAGTGCTTTTGTTCGATACAAGTGCTTATGCGCTCGGCCTATTGCTAGATATTTATAATAAGATAGAAGCAGTTATCTTCATCAGTATTATATCATCAATCAAAAGATTAAAATTCCGAACGAAAATTCGCGTTTATAAGTCGATCTCATTTCGTAGCTTTCTTGTATGATTAATATATAAGTATATCTCCATCTAATTACGTTCGATGCTTTCTTTTGTAATAACTAAACCAAATTATTAATCGAAACATTATATATCAACAGTTCGACCGCATCAATAGCTGGCTATAATTTCTCATAGTTTCCTTATGGCACTGCAAGTATATGACAGTAGGTACATATTCACTACCCATAGAACTTAACACAAACTACCCACTGGGATATGTGGACAAGTAATATACAGATCGATAGTAATCCGGCTGTTACATAGAAAAGTATGTTTGGAATTACTGGAACGAATGTTGGAAATAGTGTTATCAATCTTGTGAGAAAAATGTTTCAGAAGGCAAACTTTGACGACCTTATTATCGTGCCTAACGAAACCTCCAGGATACAGAACTTTCCTGTGATGAATTGTAGCCTATAATTTATTGTAGGATGGAAGCTAAGTTATAACGTTTATCTTCTTTATATTTCCCAATGATATTTATGGCAGAAAGTAAAATAAATATACTGACATACGGACTTTTAGTATCACATAGATACCGCCAAATCATATCAGAAGTCTGCAGATGTGTATCTATTTATATATTTCATATCACAGTTTCTGAAAAGTAGCGTTGTTGCACAAAGGATTCCAACGTCTCATAATACAAGTAAGGTGAGTTTTCTACAGTGAATTTGTGACGTCAGTTCATGTATAACTCAATAAAGAACAAATGTATAGCAATATGAAAATTCGTTGAATTGGTGGTGTTTTTAGTTTTAAACTAACAGTCGTTAAAGCATGGGCTGATATGCCCCGACAAAGTTTATATAACATTTCTCCACATGAGAATTATGGCCATACAGCATCATATATATTAGGATATGTGCCTTTGTCATTGAAGATGGGAAGGGACTACGCATATATATATATATATATATATATATATATATATATATATATATATATAGTAATATATATGTATAAATAAACACAGTAAATTTCGTGTCTAAAATTACGAGGGTATAAGACACCACAAATGTTTAAAATATTTAATCTTAACCATACAGTATGATATACTGACCGTATCAAAACCATTTCATCTCTCGGACAGATTTTAGATTCAATCTGATTCGCCATGAAAAATTGTGTCTGTAACAGATAATCTGTAGGCTATCATCAGCGAGAGATTAGATCAAATGAAACAAAACACGTCTAACAGCAATTTGAGGCCAAAAGATATGTTCGTCGTGGTCTGCACGTTATACGTGGTATGAGTAGTTATGCTAGAAATAATAGCCTTATCCCACTCACTTTATAAGCTCACCCAGTCAGAGAGCCGAAATACAGATAAAATAGAGTTATTAACTCATATAGGTACCCTATAATTAAAACAAGCTCACAGTATAGATACCGGGCATACAGTATGGTTAATCTTAACCATACTGTATGGTTAAGATTAAATATTTAAAACATTAGTGGTATCTTATACCCTCGTAATTTTAGACACGAAATTTACTGTGTTTATTTATACATATATATTACTATATAATTGTTTCTACTTTAGGCACAAGGCCAGCAATTATCCAGTGCATTACTGGTACTTTATTTTATCGACCCCGTAAGGATGAAAGGCAAAGTCAACCTCGGCGGGATTTGATATATATTACTATATAATGCTCGGTATCTATATTTTGAGCTTGTTTTAATTACAGGGTACCCATATGAGTTAATAACTGTGTATTTTATTTGTATATATATATACATATATATGTAAATCATCTGATGTTTTTACATTGAGCTACTTAACTTACTGGTAATAAGGTAGTAATACAATACTGCCTACCACTATTTAGGGTGTGTGTAAAATACTTACAACTGCTTAAGGTTTTGTATTTACATAACCATAAATAGTATAACTAATACTATATATATATATATATATATATATATATATATATATATATATATATATATATATATATATATATATATATATATATATATATATATATAAACAAATATATATATATATATATATATATATATATATATATATATATACGTGTGTGTAGGAGATCATCCACAGATTTCACTCTACAACGTTCTTCTCACAAGTTATAAATAACCACGTCTATAATAATAAATATAAGTCCAAAGTGTCTTGCAATAGGATCGGAGGCAAAGCCACGCCTTTGTAATGCAAAAATCTCCGCACATATCCCATCGTGTTAAATATTTTCTTTTGTCCACTTAAAGGCATGTAAAGATCAACACAACATAATTATGATAAATCTCACTACTAAGACGCTACACTTGAGTCTGTAAACGGTTTTTGATATACTATGATATATGTACATATATCTGACGTCTACATTGTGTGTTTGGACGAAACAGACAGTAAAATAATGACGTTACTAATGCGGAAGCTTTAATAGAATCGGTGTTTACGTATACCCATGTACACCCACTCACATACACACACACTCACACACACGCACACACACATACACGCACACGCATATATATATATATATATATATATATATATATATATATATATATATTATGAAGAGAGAAGAAACATTAGATATAATTAATAATGAGATATATCATACCTAAAATCCTTCTTTACTCTCCGACTACGTAGCTTCGTGGCATATTATGCAAAAACATACTTCTCGCCACCTTAGCCACCTCTTCTACGGGTTTGATATAAGTACCCCCTCCACCTCCGTGGTATTTTTTTCATGGTTATAAGGGGCTTAGCACTGTTTCTTGACCGCTGTATCACGTGATTGACTCCCCCTCCGCCGTTCAGGATTCTATCTCGCGTCCTACGGACGTCTTTTGAAACTCTTAATGAGGTATCCTCTTGATAAGACGGCAGACCTCACAAAAACTCTATATCTCTGTGATGTAGTGTTTTTGCATAATATGCCACGAAACTACGTAGTCGGGGAGTAAAGAAGGAGATTAGGTATGATATATATTATTATTAATTATATCTAATGTTTCTTCTCTCTTCATAATGTATTATATAACTTTGATACTGAAT
Organism: Eledone cirrhosa; assembly: GCA_964016885.1. Lineage (NCBI taxonomy): Eukaryota > Metazoa > Mollusca > Cephalopoda > Octopoda > Eledonidae > Eledone > Eledone cirrhosa. Next base: position 413,281,508 of record OZ024740.1, read on the forward strand.
CAATCTAATCCATTCTGTTTATTTTGTCCCAGTTATTCATAGAGCAACATCGGTTGTGGTTGGCACCACTAATTCAAAGATATATGTGGATTTATTTATGTATATGTATGTGTCCGGATGTATCTGTGTGTTTCTATATATATATATATATATATATATAGTAATAAGATATGTGTTCCTTCACGCACAAGGCGCTAAGGTACGCATGTATTGTCCAACCAAATGCCAGTGTGGTTCAATGGCAGGTTAATAAATTAAAGAGCCAGAACAAGGTTTAGCAAATAATGAAAAAGTTTCAAAATAAATTTTTAAAAATTGAAAAGTAGGTAAAGTCAATTTTTTAAAATTTATTTTGAAACTTTTTCATTATTTGCTAAACCTTGTTTATATATATATATATATATATATATATATATATATATATATATATATATATATATATATATATATATATATATCAGTATGTATACGTACATACATATATGTATACAGACGTACATACATACATGCACATATATATATATATATATATATATATATATATATATATATATATATGTACGTATGGGTTTACCGAACATTTATTATATTGCTCGGTTTGTTTGTAAACAACCAGCCCGAATTATTAGCCGTACAGTGTTCGGCAACCATCGTTGCCATTTTGTTCAGCACTGACAAAGGAACGATGAACTAGTTTCTAACTTACTAGCGGTCATCAGCACCGTATACCTTCCTGTCAGTTGATTGAACGTTTGAAAGTATGTACTTTCCTCATGCATATTAACGGCTGAGCAGCCTAATTTGCATATCGAGTGAGTTAGTCGGCCGGGCGTACCGAAAACGATAAAAGGAAAAAATGAAATTTCATTTCTCACTCTTAGTACGGCTGATACTTAAATGTAAGTATGTATACGCACATACATATATGTATACATACGTACAGTAGTATATATATATACATGCATACATGCACACATACACACACATATATATATATATGTATATATATACGTATGGGTTTACCAAACATTTATTATAATGCTCGGGTTGTTTGTAAACAAACAGCCCGAATTATTAGCCGTGCAGTGTTTGGCAACCATCGTTGCCATTTTGTTCAACACTGACAAAGGAACGATGATATGGCTTTTCAAGCATTCTAGAGACTTGCACGCCTTCACACACTGACGACAACTATGGATCTCCCTGGCTTGAGGTCCGGCATCAAGTTGCCCGTGAACCCTAACAACACTGTGGAGATCATAGTTCACTGGTTCTCTTTGAACGTGGCTGCGACATACATACATACATACACACATACACACTTACATACATACATACACACTTACATACATCATTCAATTATCAATTGAAACCATTTTATGTCCCCCCAGTTACTTATGACATACGAGGGAACGGCATCAACATCAACATACGTTTTACATCTCTTAGATTAAGAAGGGTATTAATTTGCCCACAGTTTAAATTACGAAGATACATTTCTGATGAGCTTTCTAATGATTTACACCAGGGATTTACAGTTTTACATCATTTGATGTTCTTAATTTTATTTTTCTAATATATTACCTTAGCCCTTTGGCATTTACATTACTCTATATATACTATTGTATTTTAGTGGTAAAGGCTATACCTCACATAATTGTCTCCTAATATTCAATATATTCATTTTGAGGACAATACCTTAACATTAGTATGAGTGGCGAGATACAGCTGGTTTGAACAGAAAGAGTGGAGAGAATTTTGGCCGGATAGAGCCGTTTTAAATGCTAAAGGTTTAACAAGCACACAACCTGTTCTATTTTCTTGTAGCATTACTTTTTGTTTAAAATATCAAAAACATGAGACAAACTCTGTAATACATTAAGGCAAATCAGAGTGATGTATCAACGAGTAGAATTCAATTCAGCATTTAAATGTTCAACTATCAATCAAATCACCCTATGGTTTCTCCAACTACACCCAGGCGGGATATTCTGACGCTTAAGTGGCCTCATATTTATTATAAACGGTGGTTTAGCAGCATAGTTATGGTCATTTGTGTTCTCAGTTCAAATCCGCCGAGGTTAACTTTGCCCTCTTCCTTACGAGGTCGATAAAATAATGTACCAGTGATGATCTAGGATAATCGCTGGCCTTGTGCCAAAAGTAGAAACTATACTTATTATATTGTTATGTAATGTCATGTGCCTTTCATTGAAATGCTGTAATTTCGTATTCTGGTTAAATGATTGCATATGTTGCTCATAAGATTTTTAAGAATCCCAATGTTTCGCTTCGCAGCTATTTCACCAAGTTGACATTACCTAATAAAATGTTATAATAGACTAAGGACTTAATGAGTAACCTGTCTACGTTAAATAGATGGTTAAATCGTACGAGCCAAATGTTTCTAGCAAATGAGGCGAACAGAATCAATGAATTAGCATATGAAGAGATTGTGAATAGACAAACCTGCTTACATATACACACATGAATATGCGCATTTATGTATACATACATATATATATATATATATATATATATATATATATATATATATATATATATATATATATATATATATATATATATATATATATGTATGTATATATATGTATATATATATATATAAACATTCTTATATATATATATACATTCATATATGTATATATATACATTCATATAAATATTCACAGTTGAAAATTGTAAACTTGACTGTCACCACACATTATGAACCTGAAGATTGCGAAAGCATGAAAGTACTTGTTCAATTAACACTTAACATTTAATATTCTACCATACTATTTCATTCTAATACCATTATAAATTTTAAAGGATTGTAAATAAAACGAGTAAATCA
>OZ024740.1:413289364-413296864 GCA_964016885.1 Eledone cirrhosa
ACTTTGGAAAATTAATTGTCTAAATTTGAGCTAACTTCCTGATGAATCCGAAGCTCTAGATATCCTGTTATCGGATGTCTTAAAATACGGACGAACCACGGTAAAGGTAATTAAATATGTACACATTTCTTCTAATTTATTTTACACTGAATTCTGTTTAGTTGACTGTATATCTGGTCGATTTATACATGCTGTCGAAATGTTCGATAAATACTCCGTCGTAACCACCGTGAAGGGGCTGCTTTCGGTTATTTGTCGGAGATTTCTTCATAGGAGCCTTTATTCTTATAGATTGATTTTTTATATGGTTAATTATGCTCATTCGGAGAGGAAACGGTATATATTTTATCTAGTGATTCTATAGACATGTTTTATGATATATATATATATATATATATCGAGTTTGAAACTCAAAATAGTTTCTTACAATTAAATAGCGCAAGGAAATAAAACCTTTTCCGGTCTCTAGTGCGACTGTTCGCGCCTGCATGTACCGCAAATAAGTAGGACTGCTTTCCAAGCCAAGAATTGCAAAACTTTTCTTGCTCGCATGGCGCCTTTGATTACATTTTTGTTGCAAGACTTCCCGCGGCAAAGGGTTTAGGCGATCAGCAAAATATTCTCTCCAATTCGCAAGGATTCACTTCCTTAAAGAGAGAGAGCACCAGATACGTTCCTAGTGACAGGCGTGGAGGAGGACGTCTTATTATGAAATAGGCGAATGGTCTGTCAAAACACATTATTTCTCGGCAGAGCTGTTGTAAGAGTACAGTCGCAGGTGGTGGCCACCAGATATGATGGTTAAATGTGATATAAGCGGGCTCCATCTAGGTGAATAAGCAATTCCAGCCCACAGCGGTAAAATAGTAGGAGAGATTAAGCAATGGGAGACACTGTTAGCTCACAACCCAGTAGGGTACCTGGAATGAACAAGGTGGAAAAGCTTAGGTTTCGTAGGTCTGAGAAATTATGCTTCATTTTATTTATATTTAGAACATGTACCATACAATGCTCTCTCTCTCTCTCTCTCTCTCTCTCTCTCTCTCGCTAACACACACGCATACCCCCCCACACACACACATACACTTCCACACACACACACACATGCTCTCTGTTTCTTCAGGATTACACATGCCGGACACATTCTTCCTCACTCTTATTAAGTCCACAATCAGTATGTTTATTTTTACATTATGTCATCACGCCAAGCCCGTGGCCATTGCAATAATTTAACATACTTATTGTGCTGCAATATTTTATCGCACAGTAAAGGAAACGGAATTAAATAAAACTACATTAGGTTATAGATATATAGTTTTATCTAAATCTTCCTGACATAAACATATACACGAAAAATTAAGAAGCAGATACGGCAAATATGAAAATTATATAATAAACCATGCCCATGAAACGGAACATTTAAAATCAGGCGTTCATAGGTTTAGGGAACACATGTCAATCAAACTAAGCATAAAAGACGAATAACGAAATATGTAAAATCATAAATATAAATGCTTTCAACATAGCATCATTTAAACAAAATTATTTCCTACTTATATATACAAACACACACACATATACATATATACATATATTCGGATCTAGTTGTCTAAACGACTGGAGTTCAGCCGTCGGGGTCCTGAATCGTTTCATATTGCCCACTCTACTACCCCAAGTATCGTGTACTCTGGTGGGTTATGGTCTAGCTGGTTTTTACCACACACTATCTTATATATATATATATATATATATATATATATATATATATATATATATATATATATATATATATATATATATGTGTGTGTGTATGTGTGTGCGTGTACATATATGTATATATATATATATATATATATATATGTGTGTGTGTATGTGTGTGCGTGTACATATATGTATATATATATATATATATATATATATATATATATATATATATATATATATATATATATATATATATATATATATACATATATGTATATATGTATGTATATATATATATATATATATATATATATATATATATATATATACATATATGTACACACACACACATACACACACATATATATATATATAAGATAGTGTGTGGTAAAAACCAGCTAGACCATATATATATATATATATATATATATATATATATATATTATATACATATATATAATTATATATGTATATAATTATATATATGTGAGAAAAACCACAGACCCTTCATCTCAACTCTACTTTTAAAAAGCAGAACTGCGAAACCGGTAAAGGAACCAAATAAATATATATATATTTTTTTAAATAAGACTCCAGTTGCATTTTCGATTTCATCTTTTATTCTTTATACTTTCACTCGTGCAGGACACCTCGGTTATTTTTCATTTTGTAAAAAAAACTCACTTTCTAATATATATATATATATATATATCATAAAGTATGTCCATAGAATTATTTGATAAAATATATACACCATTTCATCTCCCAATTAACATAATTAACCACATAAAAAATCAATTAGAGGTTATAAGAATAAAGGCTCATATGAAGAAATATTTGATAAATAAACGACACCAGCCTATTCCCGGCCGACCGCATTAGAATATCTACCCAACATTTCAACAGCACGTGAAAATCGACTAAATATACCGTCAACCATACACAATTAGGTATAAATTTAAAGTTAGAAGAAATGCGAACACTCTTACCATGATTATGTCCCTACCCTGGGGTTTCGTTCGCGTTTTGAGATATCATATTAAGGATAAAATCTCGAATTTCGAACACATCAGGAGACAAACTCATAGGACAAGTAATTTTCCAAAGCGATCCCCGCCAGAAATAGATTCAAAAATGGCTTAGAATCGTGACGTGGCTGTGGTCAAGTTAGAGAGAATGTGATTAGTTGCTTACAGCGAGTAGGCTGGTTGCTAGAAAGCGCAGCCCAATATTGCCCAAATTACATCTCAACCTAATGGGAGATTATTAAATATAAAGATTTATATATACAAAGTAAACAAAGTCACAGATATATATGTGGCAACCATTCACGATGTGGCTCAATGAAGAATTAATAAATTAAATAATAAGAGCAATATATCATAAAATATCTCCATAGAATCATTTGATAAAATATTTACAGCATTTCCTCTCCCAATTAGCATAATTAACCACATAAAATATCAATTAAACCAGGCTATAAGAATAAAGGCTCCTATGAAGAAATATTTGATAAATAAACGACAGCAGCCTTTTTATTGATTTTTTATGTAGTTAATTATGCTAATTGGGAGAGGAAATGGTGTATATATGTTATCAAATGATTCTATGGACATACTTTATGATATATTGCTCTGATTATTTAATTTATTAATTCTTCATTGAGCCACATCGTGAATGGTTGCCACATATATATCTGTGACTTTATATTTATTAATCTTTATATTTAATAATCTCCCATTAGTTTGAGATGTTATTTGGGCAATATTGGGCTGCGCTTTCTAGCAACCAGCCCACTCGCCGTAGGCAACTAATCACATACTTCCTAACTTGACCACAGCCACGTCACGATTCTTAGCCATTTTTGAATCTATTTCAAATGATTCTATGGACATACTTTATGATATATTGCTCTGATTATGTAATTTAGTAATTCTTCATGGAGCCACATATATATCTGTGACTTTGTTTAGTTTGTGTATATGTAAATCTTTATATATATATATATATATATATATATATATATATATATATATGTCCCTAGGCTCTGATACCATCAACACTATAAACACAGAGCTGGCATATCTAAGAACTGACTAACTGCCTGATGAGGTCATAGCCATTCAATGGCTATCATCGAAATATATATAGCAGTAAATAAAGGATTATGAGTTCATGCAATTGACTTATGTTTCGTCATTATATATATATATATATATATTGAGTTTGAAACTCAAAATAGTTTCTTACAATTAAATAGCTCAAGGGAAAAAACTTTTTCCGGTCCGTGTAATATAATTCATTATAAAAGACAAATAAACACATATGTATATAAATATATATTTTAAATCGTGTTCAAATCGTAAGTGACGAGATTGGAAGGGTGAAAAAAAAACTAACCATGAACAATAGGGTTTGAGTCTGGCAAATCCTATTGTTCATAGTTAGTACTTTTTCACCCTAGCGAATCTGGTCCCTTACTGATTTGAACACTTATATGTATATATCTGCGTTTAACTCACTTTTATATCCAATTAAATATATACACACACACACACACACACAAACACACACACACGCACACACACACAGACACATATATATATATATATATAATACAAACCACACACACATACACACACATGCATATGGACTTGTTATTTTTATCTAAAGACATTTTTCCAATTCCAACCCGCCCGACCTCTCAATCTATCTTATTTCTAATTCTTTCTTCTGATGAAGGACTAGCGTAGCGTCAGAAACGTTAAGACCCTCCTCCTGCTATGTCAAGCGTTAACCTAATATATCCCTTCAATATACTGTACCGATTGTGTTGTTATTTATCTTTAGCTTTTACATACATATATATATTTATTAAAATAACAGATTAAAGTTTAAGCAAAGAATCGCTGCTTTCACCCTTAACGGGATCTTATGAAACTACCAAAGTCAATCTGTGAACGCAGAAGTGAATATTTCAAAAAACGTTGCAACCGGAGGAAGACAGGAAGACGATACTTTGGTTCGTGGAAACGTTCCCTGGCAAAGAACGGGAAAAAACGAATATAATACCTCATTATTTGCCTTTCATCCTTACGGGGTCGATAAAATAAAGTACCAGTAATGTACTGGTAAATTGCTGGCCTTGTGCCAAAAGCAGAAACAATTATTTGGAGCGGTGAAAACAATTACACGCAAAGACAAAACCACCTTTATGGTATAAAGGAAGTTGTAGACTAATATTCTATTAGGTGGTTCATGGAGACATTCTCTGGCAATGAACGGAAAAAACGTAGATAATACGTCATATGTCTTTGCGTGTAATTGTTTTTCACCGCTCCAAATAATGACGTATTATATTCGTTTTTTCCCGTTCTCTGCCAGCGAACGTTTCCACAAACCAAAGTATCGTCTTCCTGTCTTCCTCCGGTTGCAACGTTTTTTGAAATATTCACTTCTGCGTTCACAGATTGACTTTGTTAATTTCAGAAAATCCCGTTAAGGGCGAAAGCAGCGATTCTTTGCTTAAACTTTAATCTGTTATTTTAATAAATATTTGCTCTACGGTTCTTATATATTTGATATATATTTATCCTTATTGAGCCCTCTTTGGATTTTAGTCTTTACATTTACTATTATTACTATATATATATATATATATATATATATATATATATATATATATATATATATTCTGTGTGTGTGTCTGTGTGTGTGTCTGTGTGTGCGCGCGTGCGTGTGCGTGTGCGTGTATAATGATTTCTATGTTTTCTTTAAAATATCTATTTTCCACACTTAGATAATATTGTACAGCTTTTATACTACTCAAGTGCATAAGGTAAATAAGTATTAACATCTCTAGATTACATACCATCCCATAATACCACACAGAAGTTTTCCTTTCGGGCACTTCGAATCGTTCGCTATTTTTGTTATTTATATATTATATTTTGAATTTGGATCTCTATATATACCAACATGAAATATACATAATGGCTTTGACACCAGTAGGCGAACTCACCAACAACAATATAACTAACCTTTTCTGAGATAATTCTCTTTCTGATGAAATGCAGTAGGAGACACGTAGTGCGTGCGAATGAAGATTATGAAATGTAGTCAGCGCATGTAGATTGTTACTAATTGTGTAGAAACATATGTTTATGATAGATTACACAATACATTTTTCTTCTGAATACCTATTCCTGACTAGTGTTTCCTAAATGTTTCCTGCTATCATATATATAAATATATATCTTGAAAATTTGGACGTGAACGACAATTATAATTGAGTGGCTGCTATTTGCAGTATAGCAATATACGGTTTCACTTACCAATGAAACGGTCGTAAATACCTGGATAAAAATCCTTCTCTTGATGCTTACTGTGTTTTCTCTTTTATATATATATATATATATATATATATGTATGTATATATATATATATATGTATGTATGTATGTATATATATAACCTTTCCCCCCCCCCCCACTCTTCACGCTATCTCTCTCGCTCCTGTCTTCTGTCTCTCTCCCCTTTCTTTTCTTCTGTTTCTTTTTTCTTTTTCTCTCACTCTAGATCGCACAAATCCTCTCTCTTTTCCTTTAAATCGCTCCTTAAATTTCCCACTGGACTTATATCTCCCTCCCTCCGCCTGTCCCTATCTAACCTCTACCCTACTATTTGCACTATCTCTCTTGCTCCCCTACACAGCGAAATGGACTGCATACAGGAAAAAGGTGAAATTAGGAGTCAGCGAAACTGGTCAAAGATGGAACTAGCGGTTTTGATCAAGGGGTGGACCATGGGTGATGGGTCTCCACCAAGCAAAAATATGGCGGAGAACCTGAAAAGCCATGGGTTTCTAAGGACTCTTGCACAGATAGAGAGAAAGAGAAAAGAAATTGAGAAGGCTTATGTCCTCATAGCGCCACATATGGCGATGCTAAGCCGTGTTCTCAGGAAGGAGAAAACCGAAGAGAGGAGAGAGAGAAGGAGAGAGAGAAAGAAAGGGAGGAGAGCACAAGCACGGACCTGAAAAAAAATGGGATACCCTCCGCCACTGTCATGGAGGGCAGGCCGGGCAACCAACAAGCAAAAGGTAAAGGTGAAAAGCGAAATCACCTTCCAAAGGAGAACCAAACGCAGAGGGGCCAGTGGACAACTATTCAAAGGAAGAACAGAAAGCACCGAGACACTGGGAGCAAAAAAACCCAAGTAATGTGCAACTTTTTCAAGAACGGGACCTGCTGGCATAGAGAGACAGGGATGTGATGCAGATTCGCCCACCCCAGGACTCAAACGAACTATGCCCATCCTACTCGCGCAACATGCCCCAGCCAAAGCCGAAATAAGCCGCTCCAGAAGTATGCTGATGTCGCGCGTGCCGCACCAACAAGGAGAAGGCACGCACATGCCGACGAGATACAGATGGCAGCAGCAGAGCAGAAACATGTTTTAGTGATGGCAGAGAATATTGTGGGACAGCTGACCTGGCTGCATCGTTTCCAGAGCCAAGGTCACCCACACCAGCACTCGAGACCTCCACAGCTAAGTGACCCAGAGTGGCCGCCACTGACACCAGACCAGGTGTCATACCGACAGCCATTACTGGCAACCCAAAGGTCACACCAGTGCTGCTGGTGAATGTCAGAGGCCTGGTGAAATTCAGTAACATGAGTAAAATTTCCTACCTAGGAGACTTAGCCATAAGCAATCAAGCATTATGCATGGCACTAACCGAAACGCACCTGACAAGCAGTATAGCAGATGCAGAAATACATATACCGAAATATAC
>OZ024740.1:413301864-413314364 GCA_964016885.1 Eledone cirrhosa
AAGGCCTTGTTTCGCTTTTGTTGAAGCTTATCAAGGCTAACTACTCCCACCTGTCTACCGAGATCACTGATGTTATATTCTTATAGAATTCTAGTAAATAATCAGGAGCTGATTATGCAGAGCGGTTGTTGGTCAGGCAGAAATTAAAAATTAGAATTGGAGCTCTGAAATAACAATATATATATGGATGTATATATAATGTATTTTGCAATACATTCAGAGCTCCAATTCTAATTTTTAATAAAGAAAGAAGTAAATAAATAAAAAAATAATTTATTTTATTTATTTACTTCTTTCTTTCTTTATTTTATTCTCGCCTAACAATAGCCTGACACCTAGGTCGTAGAATTTAATTTACTTTACTTTTTTCTTTACACTTATTTGCTTTTCTTCACTCTCAGTATTTTTTCTTTCCTATTTCTACCCCCCATTGTTCTACCTACCGTTCCGACTTCCTCCCCCTCCCCCTCCCCTGTATCTTCTTTGACCTCATGCCCAGCTGTAGCTGGCACTACCAACGCTTGATTGGGTCTACTCCACCCCCTCCCCTCTTTCTCCTACTGGCAGGTTTAGCCACCATCTCCCCTACTAATTTGCAACCACAGAATTACTACTGATTTTTGACAATCACTTTGACCATATATGGAATTACCCCTTGAGAAGATCGGCTATTTAAATACCAGGATAAATTTTCATTTAGTCCAGAATTAGCCGTCGAAACGGCTTGAGCTCAGCTGTCGGGGTCTTACTGGTTCCTATTACCCACTCTACTACCTCAAGTATTGAGTACTTTGGTGCGTTATGGTCCACCTGGTTCCTTACCACATTTCCTTCGTTATATATATATATATATATATATATATATATATATATAAACGAATAACGAAACGAAATTAAATTTCGTTTCGCTTCTAACTCACTTTTGTATGACTGACGCTTAAACAATTAAGTTAAAGTGTACATCTATATATGTATACGGAAGTATTAGTATGCATATATATATATATATATATATATATATATATATATATATATATATATATATATATATATATACATATATATATATAAATACACATATGTATACATATGTACATGTACCGAGCTTTTCACTAGACACTTTACAGTGAGTGTCCAGCTAGTCTGTATGTAAACAGACGAACCGGGTTTTAGAGTCATACGAGTTTTCAAGGAAAGACATTTCCTCTATTCTCCAGAGAGCCAGACAGGAATATTGGACTAGTTTCGATGTTATTACATCTCATCAGCAATATATACCTATCTTTCCGGCTTCTCTGGAGAATTGTAAAAGCACATATCGTTATATGCTTTTTCTATGAAAATCAGTAGTGGGCAGACTAATTTGCATAGAACGTGAGTCATTGTACGCACCAGTTCAGCGGAAACGATAAAAACGAATAACGAAACGAAATTAAATTTCGTTTCGCTTCTAACTCACTTTTGTATGACTGACGCTTAAACAATTAAGTTAAAGTGTACATCTATATATGTATACGGAAGTATTAGTTTGCATATATATATATATATATATATAAATACACATATGTATACATATGTACATGTACCGAGCTTTTCACTAGAAAAATTATTTTTGAAAAGCATTACAAATGCGCAACCGGTAAAAACTTAAAACCAAAACTTAATACTAACCAATACGTATTACTAATTTTTACTTATTCCTAATTAAACTATTTTTCACTGGGATCAATTTGTCAGCATTTTATTTTCCTTTTACCAATATTTCACAACTCATGTGTTACACCTCTATTCTTTGAAATATATATATATGTATGTATGTATGTATGTATGTATGTATGTATGTATGTGAGTGTGTGTATGCATGTATGTATGTATGTATGTATGTATGTATGCATATATGTCTGTGTGTATATGTGTATTTATGTGTGTATGAATGTATGTATGTATCTATGTATGTATCTATATATGTAGGTATTTATGTATGCATGCATGCATATATGCAATACGTAAGCAAAATACCAAAGCAAACAACACAGTAAATGTCGAGTGCTTCGAAACAGTTATAAATATAAATATTTTTGTTGAATAACCAACAAATTAAACATCTCTTTGCTTATACACACACACACACACATATATATATATATATATATACAAAAGAAATACACACATAAGAACACACATACACACACAGAGACACGTATAATATAATAAATACACGTATATGTGTATGTACACATAAGCCTGTCTACATATGCGCCTACATACAACCTTATGTGAGTACACTTAAAAAAATTAGTGGGTAAGTAAGGACAAGGGCGAGTATAACTGAAATCAAATAATATAAACATATTTCATGAACAGGGAAGGGAGAAAATGGGTGTAAAATTTGTGGTATGGAGTGCGTGTGTGTGATGAGATCTGTTTTTGTGTTTGCATGTATGTATATGTCTGTGTATACCCTCCTTTTTATATGTGTGTGTGTTTTTGTGTATATGTATGTGTATGTATGTATATGCCTGTTCGTATTTCCATATAGACGCAAATACGCTTATGTGAGAAAGTATACGTCTACGTACTATTACGTATATGTGCGTGGTTGAATGTGTATATGTTTATGTTCTGGATATTTATTTATATATTTTTCCCCTAATGCCTTTTTGCCCGTTTTTTCAGCCTCACTTTCATATTTCCTAAAGTTTGTTTTCAAATACATATTTAATAAAAACAGCATGTTATTTATTCATTCTGACGACTGAAGACAGACATAACGTCTGCCTTCAAGAAACCACTGGTAAATGAAACAATTATCTTATGTTGTTTATTACATAACTATATATATATAATATATATATATCAAAATAACAGATTAAAGCCCAAGCAAAAAATCCCTGCTTTCACCCTTAACAGGATCTTATGAAGCTATATATATATATATATATTATCCTTAACGAGCCCTCTTCGGATTTCAGTCTTCACATTTATCATTATTACTATATATATACATATATATATATATATATATATATATATATATATATATATATATATATATATATATATATATATATATATATATATATATATATATATATATATATATATAAAATATATATATATATATAGTATTAATTATACTATTTATGGTTATGTAAATACAAAAACCTTATGCAGTTATATGTATTTTTTATACAAACCCTAAATAGTGGTAGGCAGTAATGTATTACTACCTTATTACCAGTAAGTTAAGTAGCTCAATGTAAAAACATCAGATGCTTTACAGAGCAGTTATATGAAATATAAGAATCAAAGAACTGTTCAAAACATTATTGTGCTTACAGCTGTTTCCTCCAAACCGAGGTTTGGATTCTTCGGAGCAATTTATTAATGAATGAACAGTTATATGACCTCCTTTTCAGCCAAGAGACATACCGATACATATGCAAATATTGTGGGTGAACATTCATTACAGAATTTAGAGTGGCAGTACACACTTCGAGATTACATTCATATTAAAAGGTACAATCAAAAATCAAAAATACAGGTTAAAATACATGAAGATAAGCGGTTATATAGTGCAAATGTTACATGTGTGGCAAGCACGTGCGTCTTGTTTATATAGTGTGGCAGAGAGATGCGTGTAGTAGAATCACTTAGGTAGGTAAACAAGAGTGTTAGGTTGGTTGATCTGGTGGCAAATTCTTTATATGATTGATATAGTCTGTGTGTGGAGAAATGATATAAGCATTAAAAATAGTGCAAGCTTTAAAAATATTAAAAATATAAAAATATTGGAGATGCACAGCGAAGGGATGACAAGTACTTCATGTACTTCGACATTTTCATGGTCAGGGGAGTGTATTTATCGATTATATGCCCCTCACATAATCCACGACAATTCGATATTGAGCGTTTGACAATCCAGTTAGTTGGATTGTCAAACGCTCATGTCGGTATATTCATGGAAATTATATATAATTAACTTATATTCACGGAAATTTGGGACTTGACTCGTTTTACCTCATTTTTCGTTGCTTCACCATCTTTGTTTGTTTACACTCTCGTGTCCACTTTATTTACGTGTCCCAACGAATTTTTTTAGCCGTTGCTTGCACCAATCGGAGGTATATGGTCTTTAAAGCGATGAAATACCAATGATGGTTGGAAGATCACTGATGAAGGACTAACTTTATTCATATGTAACCCATGTGCAACCTCGCAGCATGTTTATTCTCATATATATATAAATATATATATATTTGTGTGAGAAAAGGTTAAAAAGACAAAATAACACCGGCGAGCATTGCAGTAGAATGTAGGCTTGCTATAGCAGAAAAGATAAAGTTTCAGCCGTTAGTCTTCCATCGGTTGATAGAAAGATAAAATATAGAAAGACAATAGAGAAAACGAGAATTATTTCTATTTTCTTTCACGGGGCAAACGTGTGTGAGCTTAGTCAATTATTTTCGAAAATATACATATATGAAATTTGCTGGTAGTGGTTTTAGTTTCTGTTTTTGTTAATGTTATTGTTATTTGTTTTCCTTTGATTTTGATTCATCTGTAATGACTACTGAGTACCAACCTGATACTTAGGGCAGGCATCGCTGGTTTTGATAATTTTCGAGAGCTTTTCTTTTATTTAATGTTCCGTCCAAACATTCACTTAACAATTCACATCACAAACGTTGAATGGTAGAATGAACACAATAAATAACTATAGAATGGTAGAAGGGGATGAAAAAGGTTTTTAAAAAAAGTATAAAAGTTATGAATTAATTTTGCTTTAATGATATATGAATTAAATATCAATTAAATTTACTATAAAAAATTAAACAGAAGACAAAGTATTACGAAGCATGTGGGTGGTACGTGTTAGAATAACATTCGGGTAAAGACCGTTAGATTAGGAAAGAATTTGCCAGCAGAGGCTTAATAAGGAGATCCCGCTATAACTAGAACTCTTGTCTCTCATTTTGAAAGATGGGATTATAACTACTGAATGCCATTGCTCAGGTACCTTTCCAGAGATCAAATCCATCTCCTACACACTTTAGACAGTGAATACATTCACTATTTAAGGCGTTTAACATATCGGGTTTAACTTCATCCTCCGCATTGGCCTTGCCACATTTGGGCTCTTTAATTTCTCTTGTGACCTCAGCCACCGAGAGGTTAGACGTCGCTCCCAGTTGCCTCACAGGTACATCAGAATAGGATCTTGTGACCAGGTTAGGGAGATCATCACAGTATGTTCTCCATTTCACAAGGGTACATCCCTCTAAAGAGAGAACAACCACAAATACGTTCTTGATAGCAGACGCGGAGGGGGAATCTTAATACGATGTCGGTGGATGGTGTACCAAAACACTTTATTTCCTCATCTGAAGTCGGATTCCAGCTTAATCCAAAAGTCCTTCCTTAGTTTACCTTTGAATGCATGTACTATCTCTAGTGCGACTGTTCGCGCCTGCATGTACCGTAAATAAGAAGGACTGCTTTCGAAGCCAAGAATTGCAAAACTTTTCTTGTTCGGATGGCGCCTTTGATTACATTTTTGTTTCAAGACTTGCCGCTGCAAAGGGGTTAGGCGATCAGCAAAATATTCTCTCCAATTCGCAAGGATTCACTTCCTTAAAGAGAGAGCACCAGACATGTTCCTAGTGACAGGCGTGGAGGAGGACGTCTTATGAAATAAGCGAATGGTCTGTCAAAACACATTATTTCTCGGCAGAGCTGTTGTTAGAGTACGGGCGCAAGTGGTGGATAGTGGTACGGCCACCAGATATGATGGTTAAATGTGATATAAGCGGGCTCCATCTAGGTGAATAAGCAATTCCAGCCCACTGCAGTAAAATAGTAGGGGAGATTAAGCAATGGGAGACACTGTTAGCTCACAACCCAGTAGTGTAGCTGGAATGAGGAAGGTGGAAAACCCTCCTGTAAAATAAAGCTTAGGTTTCGTAGGTCTGAGAAAAGTACCAAATTGATGTCTGCCGCTATTATGACAACCAAAACACTTATATTGCCAGAAACCATAAAAGCATCTATAGCACCTCGTTCTTTACACGAAATAACAAGAGGTGCATTCAAGCCATAGTTTTGAGGCCTGTTGGGAAAATATATTGCATTCTCCATCCAACGCTGCAAAAACTAGCGATCGGCTAGTGACCTGTCAGGGAGACGTGAAATGGACGTAAAAGGGTTCGTATCCCGGGACCACTAAGATAGTCCGGAAGAGAGCAAACTTTGAGAATTGGTAAATGGAACGTAACATTTCTTACAAGTAAGTACAAGGAACTGAGGGAGGAGGACAGATGATATCGACTATATATAGCCCGGGTTTCCGCAACAATGTTTCCTGGCTCTAGTACTGTAGATTTGGATGGAGGAAGGAAACACAACTATTTAGGTGGCGCACTAGAAATTGCTTCACAGTCAGGAGTAATTATACAGACAAGCCTTCCTGCAGTCAGAAGGTGTTATGTGTTGGAATCTATTGGGAGGGGGGATTTTCTTCTTGAAACTTCAGTTGTAAGAAAGGTCACTGTGATTCGTGCAATTTTACGTGCCAGAATGTCCATATTCAGGTGCTACCTCGATGAAGATACTGCAGCGTTCGACATAATTAAGATTGAGTCACATATCCCCATGGGAGTTTTCAATGCATTTGTTGGCACTGACTACCTGATATGGAAAGGAGTAATAACGCTCGATCTAAATATGAATGGGGAAACATTACTAGACTTCTGTTATAGTAATGGCTTCTCTGTTAAAAAATCGTCTTCCAGCATAAATATTTCCATCAATGAACATCGTGAAAAGAGGATCGAGGACAGAAATCAATAATTTTGTTATTGCATCTCATCACTCCATTCTATGGTGGGTGGTCCTGTTAAGAGATGTCCTCATCTGTTAAGTGATCTCCATCTACTTATCTGCAATCTGAGACTTCCTAAAGAAAGAAATACCACGCAGTTTGCTGGTCTAGCTCCACCTATATGATAAAGTGGGAAACGCTGGTGGAAAAGGAATTCAAGACCAACTATGCAGATATTAGTGCATCCAAATTTAGAGAACTCCCTGAGCAAACTGAAGATGTTGGAACCGAGTGGGAAATGTTTATATATATATAAAGAGAGAGAGAGAGAGAGAGAGAGAGAGAGTGAGAGTAAGAGAGAGGAATAACATTCTAATTTTATATTTCTGTGTGTATATATATATATATATATATATATATATATATATATAAATTAGAATTTTATTTCTCGACCTAGCACAGTTGATACATAACTGTAAGTATGCACACGTACATACATTTGTATATATATACACACACACACACATATATATATATATATATATATATACATACACACATATATATATATACATATGCATATGTACGTTTTTTACAAACGAATCGAACATTATTATTAATGTTCGATATAATCCATACGTACATATGTTTATGTATATATGTGCGTGTATGTATATATATATGTGTGTGTGTATATACATATGTGCATATATATATGTGTGTGCATACTTACATTTATATATATATATAGGCACACACAAACACATATGTTGAGGTGTGCACATATGCACAGTTATTGAATAAAAGGATTCTTAAATAAATATAAAGTAATTTCTTTCCAATATTGACAGAGGTTTTATAAACTTACTCAGTAAGTACGCGCATTTGATTTGGTGTCGATTGATGTGCGCGCATGTGTTTGCAGGATTGTGTATAGCCGAATAAGTTTGCGTTTATGTGCGTTCGTGTTCTTGGGTAATATAAGACATATACAATTATTTATTTTAATAATGATAGGTAAATTTACTTTGCTTATATATCGGTTACATTCATCTTCATTCCTCTTGAAATATAATGATGTTTACCGATCGAGATAAATCTGTCTCGTTCTTCTGATTCAAATGACCTCATTGCCTTCCATTATAGTTGTAAATATTAATTCCTACAAATGTATCAAATGTTTGCTTTGGCTGGGTAAATTCTTTACCGAGAATTCTAATCTGAAATACAATCAATAAACCATTTGATCTATACAGCGATTTCGCACTTATAATATCCACCGACACTAGAAGCAAACTAAGATTAATAATCCTTTGAACTGCCTTCAGAACACAGAAAGTGAAGATATCTGCCACGTGGGACGTACAAGTGCAGAACACCTGTGTCAGTAAAATAAATTGGAAATCAAGATGTTCAACCCCAATAGACCCGGATCGATAATTTTAATATATATTTAATCAGTTCCATCAGTACAAAAATGACATCACCGTAGAAACTCTGTCTATATAATAGGCTTTGTCAATCATAGCTATTCGACAAGAAAAGATCTATGTTTAGTCATGAGAACTAATTACACAATATTGTGATGTTTTTTACATGATGATTGCAATTATAATGTATGGTATCAAATTAATTTCAGACCTTTCTTGTATCTTTTAAAATATATTATTCACATAGATATGAGACTATATAGAAAGCATTATATTCAAAGAGGGCGGTGGATTGGTAGTATCGGTAGAGGGTCGGACGCCATGCTTTCCAGCATAGTTACGTCCCTTTACGATCTAAGTTCAAATCCCGCCGAGGTTGACTTTGCCTTTCATCCTTACGGGGTCGATAAAATAAAGTACCAGTAATGCACTGGGTAATTGCTGGCCTTGTGCCTAAAGTAGAAACAATTATATTCAAAGGAGATGAGATTTCTCAGATTATGTCAACAAAGATATATACTTATGTAGCGACGGATTAAAATTTGAAATATTTGAAAGAAATATAATTCGCTTTCTAAGGAACAAAAATTGCATTTATTTTCTTCAGAGAAGCCACATGCAGTGAATGTAGATTCCACGGAGAATATTCAAAAGGAACGAACGTTTCCGAAAAATGAATTAACTATTTGTATTTTATAGGATAAGTGAGACTAAAACCTATAGGTGCAGCTTGATGAAAACTTTCCTTTTGCAATTATATACATATATATATATATATATATATATATATATATATATATATATATGTATGCATGCATACATGTATACATGCATGCATACATACATACACACATACATATATACATATATACATGATATACATAATATGAAAGAGTAGTGGTGGAATGTTTCAGTGAAAACCTCATAACTGACCAGATATAATGATATGGGACAGGCAAAAGAAGGTATGTACAGTAGTGGAAGTTAGCTGCCCAGCACATGCCAATATGATATCAAAGCTTAGCGAAAAGGAGAATATTTATGCAGAACTGATGAGAAATCTGCAGATACTTCACCCTGATTATACCTTCAGATTTATGCATGTGATTATTTGGGCACTGGGGTATGTTAGTAACTGCCTCAATACAAGTCTTGAGAAGCTGGGCTTCACAGGAATAAAAGAAACACATCTAGTTAGGAAATTACAAGTACAATCCATTAATAGAACAGTAAAATTATGTAAAACATTCCAAAAATGTTGCATCTAATAACAGCATATACGCATGTACAGATAAAAGCATCATACATACAACTCAAAGCATACACATCCACACATACAATAACATCCATATCTACACATGCATGCATGCAGACAAACATACATATCTACCTAGCTGATGTTGTGTAAATTCCAATGAGAGAGTCATGTAACTATGTTAGAAACCGACTATCTCTCTCTATTGGCAAACATTTGTGAGATTATAAAACCAGAAGAACATACATACATACATATATGGTGGCTGCCAACCCGTTTTCGAGTACGGCCACTACTTTATATCCATGTAGGAGAACCCCTACCGATGCGCTGAACGAGTGTGACTTTAGTCCAGCCAGCGACTTGAAAACTCTGTTACAAATGCTACACTTGTGACAATTATTGACACATAGTGCTGGGCCTATAGTACCATGTGACGACAAGTGCGGAGAGATCTCCAGATATAAAGCAATGCCTGTGCCGTTAAGCTTTTATAGTGAGCAAAGGCACTGCACAAAGCCAGTCCCACTCTCTTAACCAAGATGATATTTACCAAAAAGAAGAACAAGTCAACATCATTGGATACCATCAGGGTTGCAGGTGTTATATATACATGGTGGCTGCCAACTCGTTTTCGAGTATGGCCACTACTTTATATCGATGTAGGAGAAACCCTATTGATGCGCTGAACGAGTGTGACTTTTTAGTCCAGCCTGCGACATGAAAACTCTAGCACAAACACTACACTTGTGACAATTATTGACACATAGTGATGGGCCCATGGTACCATGTGACGACAAGTGCAGAGAGATCTCCAGATATAAAGCAATGCCTGTGCCGTGAAGCTTTTATAGTGAGCAAAGGCACTGCACAAAGCCAGTCACACTCTCTTAACCAAGATGATATTTATCAAAAAGAAGAACAAGTCAACATCATTGGATACCATCAGGGTTGCAGGTGTTATATCAGAGTTTTCCTTCTCCTAGAATTCTGCCTTGACAAAGGCTAAGGGGTCATCTCTCCCGGTGATTTTGGATGGCCATTGACTCTTAAGAGCTCCTTTGCCCTTTGACAGGTTTTATTTTTAGTCCTGCAGGATGTCCAAAGTCACCCTCCTCACCAAGAAACCTTGGTGGGGTTGCCAGTTTAGTCGCCAACGACCCGACCCTGAGACAGGTTGTACTGGGATACATGTTACCAGTAGCACCAACTGGTGACCTGACACTATATACATACATACATACATACATGCACTTATATCCGTGTGTTACATACATACATACATGCATACATACATACATACATACATACATACATACATACATACATACATACATACATACATACATGCATACATACATACATACATGAACTTATATCCGTGTGTTATTGACGGACGTGTACAAAAGTATTCCATACCGAAATATGGCATTTACATATGACATTATATACTTAGTATACTTACTATATGATTTAGAAAGACCTATTGAATTAGGTGCCCCAGCATAGCTGCAGTATACTGACAGATGCAGATTTGAAAGAATAAATGAAATAATATTAATATATATTTATCAAATGTCATTTTAATCTATTAGAAATGCGGTTATATTACTGTAATGAATACTTCATTAAATTAACTGATGAATTACTTATTTACTATATTGATATAACAAACCATATCCTAAAGTAAACATTTCAGCATACAACGAAATGTGTAGGTAATATAAAGCCCTTCAAGATCTCATAATATTCAAAAATAAAATATCGTTAACTTCGGAATATTTGCATTCAGAATAACACAGATTTATAGATATTTCTCGTCTGTTTTCGTAAACATATAAAAGAATATAAAGAAAACACATTATTTTCAGTGGAATGTTCCTCCTACGTGAGAAGACTGACTGACGTCAGTAAAGTGACGTTACTAGACCTAACTTTCTTTGCAGTAAAACATTCGATTCGGCAGCGTAGATAAATAATTGTTTCTACTTTTGGCACAAGGCCAGCAACTACCCAGTACATTACTGGTACTTTATTTTTAGATAAATAATGATTATTCGCATGTTTTCCCTACACTATTTCAACGATATCTATAATATCTGAAGATTTTATAGTGATGTTATCAATTATAAATTTCTTTAAATGTGGAATGAAATTTTAAAAAATACATATCCAGATTAATAGCTACTTTTGAATGGCGGAGTGTTTAAGTTATCTGCGTATCAAGTGGGATTGGGGTTCGGTACCGCTGCATGGCACTTTAGACAAGTACATTCTACTCTAGCCTTAGATTAACCAATACTTAGTGAGTGGAATTTGATAATACTGAAACAGCAGAAGCATGTCGTGATTATATATATATATACACACACACGCACACACATTTATATCTCTCTCTCTCTCTCTCTCTCTCTCTCTCTATATATATATATATATATATATATATATATATATATATATATATATATATATATATATATATGTACATATACAAGGAGGGGAGTCTGCTAAGGAACCAGGAGGACCATAACGCACCAGAGTACTCGATACTATGGGTAGTAGAGTGGGTAATAGGAAAAGAGTCAGATTAGTTCCGAATTAGCTGTCAAAACGTTGAGTTAATGATTTTCCATATTTGGGCAGCTGGATGAGTTCATTATATAATGGTATTTACATTGGAATTTCCAAAAACTGGGCTGCAATGAACAATATGGAAAGATATGGAGGTCATATTTACCCAGAAAAATCAGATTATTATTCGTTAGAGCATCCCTCACATAAGCACTTAAGAAGAAAGTAGATTGTGTATACACTAAAATGCTTAGAGTTGTACAAAACACAAACTGGTGTCAACGTATTACAAAGTTTATACGTAAACTTGGCCAAGATAACAACTACAATTTTGTATAAACGGTTATGATCTGCAAGGCATTGCTGGAGAAATAAAGAGGAAGTTATACACAAGCTACCATTGTCGGAAGCAACTCAAGAGTGA
>OZ024740.1:413319364-413321864 GCA_964016885.1 Eledone cirrhosa
ATAATACATTGTATATATACTCAGTTATTGATCTATGTAAGTTTAAAGAGAATATTTACTTACATGCATATCATGAAAACAGCTGGTGATATGCATGTAAGTAAATATTCTCCCTATCTGATAGTTTGTAAACTTACATAGATCAATAACTGAGTATAGATACAATGTATTATCACCATCTAGAAACGATCGTAAAGCAGTGACTTGATTTTTTATTTCATTGCTTTAACTTATATATATAACAATGATATTAATAAATGGATATTATATTTATAAAACCATATTTATTCTAATATATATATTTCAAGGCTACCAAAACTTTGTACGTTAAGATCTCCTTCCTGGATATGTTAATATTTATAAAACAAACTTTGTATGGTATCTGATGAGAGTGGACCAAGGTGTTGGTACCATTGAAATATATATAATAGAATAAATATATATATATATATATATATATATATATATATATATATATATATATATATATATATATATATATATATATATATATTTATTTATATATATATATATATATATATATTTATATATATATATATATATATATATAAATATATATATTTATATATATATATATATATATATATATATATATATATATATATATATATATATATATATATTTATATATATATATATATATATATATATTTATATATATATTTATATATATATATATATATATATATACACAATTATATATATATACAAAATTAAGATAAATCAAATGAATTTAATCTAAATCAAAATTATGGGTGTCATGCCAGAAAGACACACACACATATATATATATATATATATATATATATATATATATATATATATATATGTGTGTGTGTGGCTGAGTGGTTAGAGAATCGGATTCGCAATCGTAAGGTTGTGAGTTCGATTCCTGGACCAGCCGATGCGTTATGTCCTTGAGCAAGACACTTTATTTCACGTTGTTCCTTCTACCTGGAGTTGCGACCGATAGATAGTATTAGCAATTGGAAAGACCAACGGAAACATTGTTCCCTCGGTCCGATTTGACGAAAGTCGATCGTTCCTATATATATAAAAGGATCGATTGACTTTCGTCAAATCGGACCGAGGAAACAATGTTTCCGTTGGTCTTTCCAGTTGCTAATACTATCTATCGGTCGCAACTCCAGGTATATATATATATATATATAAATATGAGTAATTCATTGTTAAAAAAAGCGTTAAAACAGTCGGATGGTTATTTAACATAGGCATCTTACAAAGATGCGGCATGAAATTAAGACTGCAATATATTTTTTTAGAAACGACCCTTCTTCCTAGGCCGTGAATGCGTCACTTGTTAACTCGGGCAAAGGAGATGCGGTATAATTCTTCTTTCTTTCTCTCACCATATTGCGGTAGGAGTTTCCGTGGTTGCCTTGGCGCCAGTCCCTACCCATGAAGACTAGGCTCTTTTAGATGCAGCCAGTACTTGCATCGTCGCAACACCTCAACGAGGGCTGCGCATTGCACTCTTCATGTAAATAGAGTTCTATTGAACAGGCGGAGGAGGTCAAATACTTCGGGGCCGTGTTCATTAGTGATGCAAGGCAGGAGGCTGAATTAAGTGCAAGGATTGCAAGAATTTGTGCAGTAATGCGCCAGCTTCGGCATTCAGTAATCAGAAGAATGGACATAAGTGTAAACACCAAATTAGCTATCTCCAATTCAGTATTCCTTCCAACCCTTAACTTTGGTCGTGATCGACAGAATACGATCCGAAATACAAACGGCCGAAATGGGATTCCTCCGAAGGGTTTTCGGATAGAGTACGTTGCACGGAGATCACAGTCACTCTAGATAGATCCCCTTTGAGAGATCACAGCACCCATACTATAGGCATGTGGTTAGAATATTCAGGAAGGAATCGTTGGACAGATTTGAGGGTAAAACCAACCGGTAGAAGCCCGAGCATGATGCTTGGCTGGTCTCGCTTGGGGATCTACCTGGACCAGTTGGAGGCGGTTGCTTCTAACAGACTCCACTGGAAGGCGAGTTTGAGGACTCTGCCTCCACGACACTCTCAAGAAGAAGAAGAAGAAGAAGAAGAAGAAGAAGAAGAAGAAGAAGAAGAAGAAGAAGAAGAAGAAGAAGAAGAAGAAGAAGAAGAAGAAGAAGAAGAAGAAGAAGAAGAAGAAGAAGTACTGTCAAAAAGTTTACGTCTCACATTCTGGCCAATTCTTGCACCTCTGTATCACTTCTTTGATTAGATATTTTTCTATTTACTCTCTCTTGCTTTTCTGAGTATATGTGTGGATATATTTGCCTCTGTGTAGTTAGATATACGTACCTATGTGTTGTTGGATATACGTACCTATGTGTAGGTGGATATATGTACCTATGTGTGTTTTTTTAATATACAAATGTCTGTAATTACTTTCTATGTTTGTGTGTTCATGTAAATCTTATTCTCAGAATGCATAATCTTTAGAATATTTTACAAATCCTCAGCCTACCA
>OZ024740.1:413329364-413379364 GCA_964016885.1 Eledone cirrhosa
CATAGTCGTAGTCCGTAGAAGGAAACAATGAGAAGGATAATTAATAAAAGAATTATATATATATATATATATATATATATATATATATATATATATATTTATTTATTTATATCAAAACTAGATTAAGGATGTCATGTCTGAGAATATCAGAATCATGCGCCATATCACCTGTGAAATAAGCTCTAAGATTCCAAGTAGTAAATCCGAGCATTTATAATGAATTAAATTAAAAGTAAGATGATGTATGTATATAAAATAAACACATCAAATAGTTACAGGTGGGAGGGGGGGGGGGGGGGGGGTAATGCGTGAAGAGCGTAAACATACCTAGTTACGGAGGTGACATACCAAAAATTAACAAGAACCTAGATTATATATACCTTTCAATATTTAACCTTATCGATTATAGTTCTGAGTTCAAAACTTATCTGAAAAAAATCTGACCCCATTCATCACTCTACAGTTAATTAAATTAATAATACCCTATAAAAAAAATGATGTCAACTATATACTGAACCCTTTTACAAAATTCAATCATTTGATTTATTCAAAGTGATTCAGTTATTTTAATACCCGGAAACTTGTTAGACGTTCGCTTTTGTTTCAATAAAGGTATATATATTCTAGGTTCTTGTTAATTTTTAATATGATACCTCCATAACTATGTATGTTTACACTCTTCACAAATGATCTCCTGTAACTGTTTGATGGGTTTATTTTATATACATACGTCATCTTATTTTTAATTTCATTTAATATATATACACATATATTTATTTATTTATGTAAGTATGTGTGGGGGTACATAGAGAAAGAGAGAAGGGGAAAGGCTTCCACTCATTCTCTTTGTAAGCTAACCATGTGTTTGCCTTTATCCTAATAAATATAATGTATATAAATATTATTTCACACCTATGTACCAATCCTATGAAACCATATTTATTGACGAGTGTAAATATTTCGTTATTTGTACTTGCTCTCTGTAAACTGAATGCAAATCCTACCTGGATATTTTCAAAGCCGACAAATAAAATAATCCTGCAATCCTGGGATTAATTTTCATCTATCTTTCTTTTTCACCTTCTTTAACTCTCACGTCTCTGGAATAAATCAGCTATGCTCAAACACGGAATGGGAAGGGCTCAGCCAGGTTTAAAATACCCAAGATACAGTCTGTCAGAATAGGGTTTCTACGATTCCATCAGGAATTAGGAGCCCTATCATTTTCTTGAAAGGCAAATCATCATGCTTAACCTATATCAATATGAGATAATGAAATATTTATGCATTAATTGAATCAGGATATTTTTATATTTACACTATTTTAGGTTTCCATTCCTTATATTAATTCTAAATAACTTCAGTAAGAACAATAACGTAACTCAAAATATAATTCTGAAGTATAAATTGAGATGGAATTGCTAGAATCCATCTCCCACGCTGAACATGTGCTCTTCCAATTTTGTAACTCTATGTAAACAATGGGCAATTAGTGTACAATAGATAAGGTTTACTAGATGGGTAGTGTTAAAGAAAATTATATATAGCGATGACGCCATGTTCCTAGGTTGATAAGCATGAAGTCGCACTCAGTTTTCCAGTGTTTTCGTATTCCCCTACCTTAAGTTATCACAATAATATAAAAAGGCTTCTTATTCAATTTTATTGAAGTTAATGTATTTTACTGTAAGAAGGTATTATTACAGTAGATGTATCTCTCAGATATCTAAAGTTGATATCATCCATCGCTGACATTTTCTTCTACGCTATAACTTTGATAAGATAATTTCGAGACATGTATCGGTTTTTGGTAGTATCTTATTTGCAATAATGTCTATCCAGGAAATCGCTATTGTCTTCAATAAGTGTTTTAAAATGATTAAAATATTTAGCCTTATCTCTTAAAGTTCCGAGTTCAAAACTTACATGAAAGAAATCTGACGCCATTCATCATTCTATAGTTAATTAAATTAATTGTTTCTACATTTGGCACAAGGCCAGCAAATACCCAGTGCATTACTGGTACTTTATTTTATCGACCTCGTAAGGATGAAAGGCAAAGTTAATTAAATTAATAATATCCTATTTAAAAAAATGCTGTCAACTATATACTCAACCCTTTTACAAAATTTAATCATTTGATTTTTTCAAAGTGATTCAGTTTTTTTAATACTCGGAAAGTTGTTAGACAATCGCTTTTGTGTTTCCCTGCCAATTTAAACACGCCTAGCTAAGATATTTTAAAGATCGTAGTTACGTATGCCATATTCAGTACAATAGTTAAAGGTATGTGGAATAAATAAAAGCTGAATAAAGAAATACCATGGAGTCTCTCACAATTTGCTTTGGAGATCTTTATCTACAATCGGCCTATAAGTTGATGGGGATACTTCTATGTACACAGATTCTTCAGTGGATTTCTCACAAAGCAAATATTTTAGGCCTTCGGTACACGAACGTCAGTAGTTTTATATTTGATTAACATATAAATAAGCTCTTGATAAGGCTGTAGACATTGTTCAATTGAGTGTCTTATTTAGTTTGATCTGAGTGATATTTCATTCCATTATCCATTGCAACCAACGCCGAAATTAAGATTCTGTACTTGCAATTTACAACTTAATATTGCACCTATCTGCAAACTGTGTTTGTACACAACACCGTATATCACCGCTGGTAAGGAAATAAATAAATGTTTTACTAGTAAAAATACTTAATTGCGTTATGTTTTTATTTTGTTGTTTTTTTTTTTGCAGAAGGACGTGTTAGAAATAAAATAATATAATTTGAGTTTGCTATTTGCTGCATTATTTTATTTGAACTCAGTACCACCACATTTGTAGAGCTTGTCAAATTGTTTACAGCGGAAAGATTATTAACCAAATTTTACGGATTAAATCACTGGGCTGAAGAGTCGTCTTAAGTGTTGAATGGGAAATTACATTCGGTTAGTACATTATCGGCATAACTCTATATTTACATTGAATATTCAATTTATGATATAAAGACTAATGAGCAATTTCGGTCACGGATAACCATGGGATTTGCATTTAAAAAGTTCCCGTCCAAGGCACAAGTCCGGGAAAGGTTGGTTCTTGATGATCAAAAGTCGCCCATGAAGGTCATTCTCCCTCTCAACGCCATTAATGTTATCCAAGAGAAATGCTGATACAGCTTGTCACCAGTGACCTCTTAACTCATTTCCACAGGTGAGTGGAATGTAGTGCCTTGCTCAAGGATACAATGCACAGGGAATCAAACCTACAGCCTCACAATTGTAACCACTCCTTCTAACCCCTAGCTTATGATGTATGTATACAGTGGCGGACTAGGTCTAACAATATTGGTTGCCAGGAGAAGAAGGAGGCCCACCTACGTATAGAATGCTGTCATTTAATTTTTATAATGAATAAATAACATTTTCGAAAAATACATAAGTGGAAACAAAAGAGTGCAATCACATTTTTGCGGAAAAATACATTCTCCAATAAAAAATATGTATTTTGCGAAATCCAGAGACTTTCAATAATGACCAGAAGTCTACCTAAATATTACTAAAAGCTCTAGGAAAACCATAAACGACACCACATCGTTTCCACTTTGATTTTGTAAGTAGGTTTATAATTATCAATTTTCATTCTACTTTTGTTGCTGTCTCGGTGGCCTAGTTGGGGGAAACATAGACGGTGGTGTCCCTGTCTGAAGTTCGACCCTGGTCGGGAGAAGGGTCCCGTTAAACCTTTTCAGTTTGTTTCTATTGGTTGTAAAATAAAAACTAAAAAAAGGCTACGTGCACCTCTTGACCAAGATTGAACCCAAGACAAGGATCTCCACCGTCTCTCCTACCTACCACTAGGCCACACAACAACTACGAAAATCTAATGAAAATTCATATTTATAAATCTACATTTCAAAATGTTCAAAACAAAATGTTGTGGTGTCGTTCATGTCTTTCTTAATGTTATTGCTCCTACTTAAGGTCCACTTCTAAATCATTTGGGGAGAAATGAGAAAAATTGGGGAGATTTTACATAATGAAAGCTATACCCATTTTCACAAGAGAAGACATCTCTCACCCATCCCAAACTGGGTGGGAGATCTCCCCGTCCGACGGGGAGAGATGACAGGTCTGTAGTCTCCCCTCACCACACCACCGATGTACAACTCATTTTTGCCTGCTGTGTGGACTGAGGCAATGTTGATTAAAGTATGTTGCTCAAGTACGCAACACACTACCCTGGCCAGGAATCAAACACAACCTGCAATTTCTAACAGTTTTATTTTCCTATTCAGGCCAGTAGATGATAATGATAACATCTGAGAAGGCGTTCCCCGGAGGACGGCAAGGTAGACGCGCAGGAAAGCCATTCCAACTCGCGGGGCTCACGCCTGCGGCTGGCCAGCTCAGCGCCTATGGTGGTCATTTGGGTGTTCCATAAACTGCATCCTCGTTTTGTTTCACATCTATCTAAACTATATTTTAACCTGTAATCCATGTTTCATTTCTGTTGCATCTCATATCTCCCCCCCCCCCCCCACCTCTCTCTCTCACTTTCTCTCTGTGATATTTGAAGCTCCTATAATTGGCATTATATATATATATATATACATACAGTGGCGGACTATGTCAAAAAATATTGGTTGCCAGATGAAGGGGGCCCACCATGCTATCATTTAATTTTGATAATGAATGAATACCATTTTCAAAAAATACATAAGGGGAAACAAAAAAGCAGTCACTGAAGAGGTCACACAATGTGTGACGAAAGAACTTTGACACTATATGAACAACCGACCGGTTGTGGAACCAACCAACCAACCGGAAATTTAAACATTCTTAAATTTATAAATATAATTCATAATAAATTGGAGTGAAAGCATGGGTGCGTGTGTTTCTTATTGGCAACATGACCTTCCCAAAGCATAACAATATATATATATATATATATATATATATATATATATATATATATATATGCGTGTGTATGTGTCAATATATGTATGTTTGCATGCAAGAATGAATACACTAAGATTTAGTAGAATGTACAACCACTGATTCCAACTATTTGCACTATCGCATATTTTGATTTCTAGTAATTTCCTGGGGAGTTGGATGACCAAATGCTTAGCTTAATTTTTTTTTTTTAAATTCATTCTTTCCCTTAGATTTCAGCAAAGCATTGGCCACTAAAATAATACAGTGGGCCCTGCAACGCTACTGTGGGGTCTTGCAACGCTACTCTGGGCCCCATTGTCCCCTCTTTCCATTGGGCAACCTAGCAGCCTGGCTAGTCCGCCATTGTATGTATATATACATATATATATATATATATATATATATATATATATATATATATATATATATATATATATATATATATATATATATATATATATGTGTGTGTGTGTGTGTGTGTGTGTGACTGCCAAGCAACAATGCTGAGACTTGCGGCTCAGAAGAGAATTGCGTCGTGCAAATCCTTTATATATATATATATATATATATATATATATATATGTGTGTGTGTGTGTGTGTTTCTGTACGTGCGTATATATATATATATATATATATATATATATGCATATAAGGTATATCATGGAAGATGATATAATGCAAACGAGGTTGTAAATATCGAGGTAAAAAAAATTCAATGAGGGATAAGAGAGGTAAGTTTGAGTGCAAGCAAATTACAATACATTCATATATATATATATATATATATATATATATATAGTTAAAAGAATAGAGGTGTAACACACAAGTTATTATATATTGGTAAACGGAATAGAAAATGCTGACAAATTGTTCACAGTTGAAAAATGGTTTAATTAGGAATAAAAGAGTATTAGTGATTGTATGGGTTAGTATTCAGTTGTGGTTTTAAGTTTTTAAGTTTTTACCGGTTGCGCATTTCTAAATGCTTTTCAAAAAATTATTTTGAGATAGAGTGTCCGTGCTGTTTGCTCAAACAGCACGGACACTCTATCTCAAAATTATTTTTGAAAAGCATTTAGAAATGCGCAACCGGTAAAAACTTAAAAACTTAAAACCACAACTGAATACTAACCCATACAATCACCAATACTCTTTTATTCCTAATTAAACCATTTTTCAACTGTGAACAATTTGTCAGCATTTTCTATTCCGTTTACCAATATATATATATATATATATATATATATATATATATATATATATATATATATATATATATATGCATATACACATATATACCTTCAGTAACTTCACGTTACACTCCCTTGAATATATATATATATATACAGTATTTTCCGTTGTGTTGTAATATAAATATTACACACAGTAGATTATCAGCTCACGCAGAGTTTGCTCGACGGTTCCAGTTGTAGTTCCAAAAGTAATCCGGAGAAAAATAGAAAGATTTGAATGGATACAGTTTAGTTGAAAGGAATTTATTGACACGTGTTTCTATAACAGTTACATAACCTAAAACAGCTGCTATCTACAAACTTTTAGTTATGCAGACATTCAATATTTCAATGTTATTATTTACTGTCATTTCATCAGAATAATATTACTGAGGACCTATTTAGTTTTTATAGAGAATATTAGGAGGGAGGGGTGAAGTTGTTAGAAGAATAGTTGAAGGAGTGGTTTTTTGATAGCAGTGAGAATTCTTGGTGGCAGTGAGTAATTAGATTCCCATCTGTTGTTTTGACATTTTTTATAGAATATATTATTGGTTATTTTTCTAAATCTATAGAAGGATTAGAGATAGTAAAGATATGCGTGGTTGGTTTTGTGTTTGCACTTAATTAACATTCAGACTTAAATTTTTCTTTCAAGTGTACGTATCCTTTCGCCCACGCATTCACACACAAATATATTTGCACACCTCTACAAAATACATATACTCACAATTTACATATTCATACTTACATATATATACACATGCATACACATATATATACACACATGTATTCATGTACATACAATGTGTATACATTTTCATACTCAACTTATCTTTATATTCACATGTATAGACACACACATATATACATACTTACTCTAGGCCATGTGTACACACATACACATACATACACATCCATATACACATATATACATACATATACATATATATATACATATACATATACATATATATATATATATATATATATATATATATATATATACACACACACACATATACATATATATATACACATATATATAAGCACTTTAATACATGAATACACTTACATCTAACTATACACATCAAACATATATATATTTACTTATTTATATACATTTTCACATATATATACATACTTATGGACGTTTTTAGACACATTCATTATCGCATATTTGCACCTATTCTCATCAGCATATCTTTCCATTATTAGTGTGGTAATTTAAGGTTATTAATATATGTTGAGAAGAGATTGTTTTTATATTTTTCTAACTAGATTAAGGTTTATATAGTTGGGGGATGTCCCTCTTTTATGTAATATTCGGCTTGTAGTGGGAAAAAAGGGTTTTAGTTCCGTGACGGCAGAATAATGTTCGTTCAATTCTGTTATTCAGCAGTTTCTTCTTGTGTGTGATTATGTAATAAATCTCAAGATTACACAATTTGCAGAAATTTTGGCTCCTGGAAAAGCTTTGGGTTTTAGCTAATTTCTCCCATTTTAGGGTAAACTTTTGATCGCTATCCCTGAGCGTCCAAGCTTTTTCTGCTAAAGTTGTTACATTTCTTTGGCTCTGGTGTTTTATTGAGTAAGAATGCCTATACAATCGAGATTTAAACAATGTTGCCGTTGATCCCACGTAATACCACTCGTTGCCTCCGGATTTAATGGTACACTTATAAATAATATTTTTTTCCAGGCAGTTATTGCCGAGGGGGCAGTTGTCAGGATAGGTGCAGTTACAGTTGTGTACGTTGGGTTTTCTCTGGAGTAGTATTGCGGACGAACTTAGGTGTGGTTTATTTATGTTCTGTAGTGTATTGTCTACTGTTTTTTTTGTGTTCTTTGTACTTAAGTTCTTAGTGTTTTCGTTTAACCTTCTAGTATTGATCTTTTTTATGTGTTGTTCAAGGTTTAACGCTGTAGAGTATGACAGTCTTATAGTGGTAGGGTTTAGGATTTTGTGGTATTTGTGTGATGTGGGAAAATGTCTTTTAATTATTTTAAAGAAGAGTACTGGTAAATTTGTACTAATGGAACTATTGTATTCGGGGTTATACCATAAGTACTCTTTGCATC
The DNA here is from genome assembly GCA_964016885.1 of Eledone cirrhosa. Taxonomy (NCBI): domain Eukaryota; kingdom Metazoa; phylum Mollusca; class Cephalopoda; order Octopoda; family Eledonidae; genus Eledone; species Eledone cirrhosa. Next base: position 413,337,615 of record OZ024740.1, read on the forward strand.
GCTTTCTATTAGTTTTGTTTGTTGGTTTACTGGTGTGCATACTATGGTAGTAAGTGTGGTTTGGTGTTGTGCTATTATATCTACCTATGTGGGATTTATTTTGGGTGTTTTGATTGTTCCCATCTATGTACTCTATTTTGTTGAGGTAGCCTGCTTTACTTAAGGGCGTTATCGTAGTACTCGGTGTGTTCCTTAAATACTTGTATGTTAGAAGATAGACCCGAGATTCTAAGGGAAATATTTTTAGGGATAGATTTAATTATAGAGATGGGGTGGTTAGACCCAACATTTACGTATTTGAGATTTTCATTCAATTTATGAAACGGTTTAATCAAACCAGAGTTTAAATTGAGTGTGACATCCAGGAAGTTAACTACTTTAAGGTTGTATTCATATGTTATAGTTAGTCCTATTTCGAGTAGTAGTTTTCTTATATCTTTGCGTAGTTTATTACATAATCACACACAAGAAGAAACTGCTGAATAACAGAATTGAACGAACATTATTCTGCCGTCACAGAACTAAAACCCTTTTTTCCCACTACAAGCCGAATATTACATAAAAGAGGGACATCCCCCAACTATATAAACCTTAATCTAGTTAGAAAAATATAAAAACAATCTCTTCTCAACATATATTAATAACCTTAAATTACCACACTAATAATGGAAAGATATGCTGATGAGAATAGGTGCAAATATGCGATAATGAATGTGTCTAAAAACGTCCATAAGTATGTATATATATGTGAAAATGTATATAAATAAGTAAATATATATATATGTTTGATGTGTATAGTTAGATGTAAGTGTATTCATGTATTAAAGTGCTTATATATATGTGTATATATATATGTATATGTGTGTGTGTGTATATATATATATATATATATATATATATATATATATATGTATATGTATATGTATATATATATGTATATGTATGTATATATGTGTATATGGATGTGTATGTATGTGTATGTGTGTACACATGGCCTAGAGTAAGTATGTATATATGTGTGTGTCTATACATGTGTATATAAAGATAAGTTGAGTATGAAAATGTATACACATTGTATGTACATGAATACATGTGTGTATATATATGTGTATGCATGTGTATATATATGTAAGTATGAATATGTAAATTGTGAGTATATGTATTTTGTAGAGGTGTGCAAATATATTTGTGTGTGAATGCGTGGGCGAAAGGATACGTACACTTGAAAGAAAAATTTAAGTCTGAATGTTAATTAAGTGCAAACACAAAACCAACCACGCATATCTTTACTATCTCTAATCCTTCTATAGATTTAGAAAAATAACCAATAATATATTCTATAAAAAATGTCAAAACAACAGATGGGAATCTAATTACTCACTGCCACCAAGAATTCTCACTGCTATCGAAAAACCACTCCTTCAACTATTCTTCTAACAACTTCACCCCTCCCTCCTAATATTCTCTATAAAAACTAAATAGGTCCTCAGTAATATTATTCTGATGAAATGACAGTAAATAATAACATTGAAATATTGAATGTCTGCATAACTAAAAGTGTGTAGATAGCAGCTGTTTTAGGTTATGTAACTGTTATAGAAACACGTGTCAATAAATTCCTTTCAACTAAACTGTATCCATTCAAATCTTTCTATATATATATATATATATATATATATATATATATATATATATATATATATATATATATATCATAAAACATGTCTATTGAATCACAAGATAAAATATATACCATTTCCTCTCCCATTTAGCGTAATTAACTATATAAAAAAATCGAATAGACCAGGCTATAAGAATGAGGCTTCTATGAAGAATTCTCCAACAAATTACCGAAACTAGCACTTCGCGTCGGCCGCAACGGAATATTTATCGAATATTTCGACAGCGTAATCGCCCAGATACAGTCAATTAAACAGAATTAGGTGTAAAATAAACTATCTGTATCTGGGCGATTACGCTGTCGAAATATTCGATAAATATTCTGTTGCGGCCGACGCGAAGTGCTAGTTTCGGTTATTTGTTGGAGATTTCTTCATAGAAGCCTCATTCTTATAGCCTGGTCTATTCGATTTTTTTATATAGTTAATTACGCTAATTGGGAGAGGAAATGGTATATATTTTATCTTGTGATTCTATAGACATGTGTTATGATATATAGCTCTGATTATTTAATTTATTAAATTTTCATTGAGCCACAAAGTGACCCGTTGCAAAACACGTATATGTATGTGTATATATATATATATATATATATATATATATATATGTAAACTTTTATATATATATATATATATATATATACACTAGCTGACGTACCCACCTTCGGCCGGGTAGCCAGATGATAAGAGAAGGTAGGTATAAGAGAAAATGACTGTATTGGATGTTTTATCAGGTTTTTAGTAAGAGTGTGTGGCAAAAAAAACCCAGTAAAAGCTCTTCCAGATACACCAGATTCTTCTTTCCATTCATGCTTAGTATATGAAGATTTCTAGGTCTTTCCACTAGTGAACAACCTACATATAGAAAGGTGTTAGATATAGAGAGAGGTGTTGGCAGAGATGGGTGTATGGTAGATATAGAGAGGGGGAGAGTTTAGTGATTATGAATATAGAGAGGGAAATAATGAGAGGGTACCGAGTGGTGGATAAAGAGAGGAGAAGGAATAGTAGTATATATAGAGAGGAGTGTTGGGAGAGATAAATGTATGATAGATATATATAGAGAGAGTTTAGTGATAATGGATATAAAGGGGGGTGTAGGGAGAGATAGCGCCGTAATAGATATAGAGAGGGTGAGAGATTATTAGTGTTAGATATCGATGGAGGTCCTGAGAGAGACTGATGTATGGTAGATATAGTGAGTGGGAGAGGTTTCTGGTAGTAGATATAGAGAGGCGTGTTGAGGGAGAGTGTTGTACGTTAGATATAGAGGGGAGGAGAAATTACTGGTTTATAGATATAGAGAGGGCTGTCAGGAGAGATTGTGTTGGTATAGACAGGTGTATGGTAGATATAGGGAGAAGTGTTGAGAGAGCTAGGTGTATGGTACATAGAGAGGGAGAGAGTTTAGTGGTTATGGAGATAGAGAGGAAGAGAATGGATTATTGTAGTGTGGGAGATAGAGAGAGGGGGAGAGATTGCTGCTAATCGATATAGAGAGGGGTGTTGAAGGAGATAGGTGTATGGTAGATATAGAGAGAGGGGGAAGTTCGAGGTTATAAATAGAATGAGGGAGTTTAGAAGAGAGTGTCGTGTGCTAGATAGAGAGAGGGGGAGAATCTAGTGGTAGTAGATATAAAAAGGGGTGTTGGGATAGACAGGTGTATAGCAGATATAGGCTTTGGGAGAGTTTAGTGGTTTATTGATATAGAAAGGGGGGATCATAAAAGAGTGCCGTGTGGTAGATATAGAGAGGGAATACTTCAATAGTGTCGTAATAGATATAGAGAGGGGGATAAGGATAGTCGCTGAGCTGGCCAGCCGCAGGTGTGAGCCTCCCGAGCTGGAATGGCTTTTTCAGCACGTCTCCCTTGCCGTTCCGGGGAAAGGTCTCCTCCATTCTGTCCGTCGGGGCTGTGAGGAGGCCACCAATATGATTGACTGACTTGTTATTTTAATAGTCAGATACTCATTCATCCACTCTTCTACACTTATATAACTTTAGTGGAGTTGGCTAATTTGCCTTAAATTGAAAATACAGAAAGTAATAAAGAAAATGACAGAAAAATGTATTCGATGAAAAGGAGAGAGTATCAGGATGTATATAGAGAGCTGGAGAGTTTAGGGGTAATAAATAGAGTGTGAGGAATTAGAAGAGAGTGCCGTGTAGTAGATAGAGAGAGGGAAGAGAGTGCTGGTAATTGATATAGATATTTTCTCCTTTGATGTTATAAAATTGGTGCCAATAAACCCTCCTGGGTAAACCCTTATTCCATTGCTGTACTTACTTCTCGATTCTCACTATTCGTTTTTCTGTAATGCGCGGAAGAACCAACCAAAAGACACCTGTCTTTTATATTATATATATATATATATATATATATATATATATATATATATATATATATATATATATATATAAATAACAGATTAAAGTTTAAGCAAAGAATCGCTGCTTTCACGCTTAATAGAAAATCCCGCTAAGGATGAAAGCAGCGATTCTTTGCTTAAACTTTAATCTGTTATTTTAATAAATGTTTGCTCTATGGCTCTTATATATTTGATATATATTTATCCTTATCGAGCGCTCTTTGGATTTTAGTCTTCACATTTGTTATTATTACTATTTATATATATATATATAAACATATTAATAAATATATATTTTAATAAATATATATATTTTAATATATTTATTTTAATAAATATATAAATATATTTATTAAAATAAAAATATTAAAATATATATATTTATTAATATACAAATGAATATATGATAGGGATGAACACTGATACAAGTATACATGTGTTCGTATTGCAAATGACCAAGTTAGCTAGATTGAAAACTACTAATTAAAATAATACGGTTTTCCTGTCTCGATTTAAAATAATAAATCAATAAAAAACAAACCTATATTGGCAATAGCCGTGATACCCGGACAAATTTTTAATTTGTTTCGCAACAATTAAGTGAAAGTTACTATTCCTGTGCTCTTCTGCGGGTATCCAGAAATTGGTAAGTTTCACTTCAAAATACTTAAGACAGAGAAATGTGTTGTTGAACGCACATGTGTCGCAGCGCCTAGCTCGTCCCATACTCGTGCCGCTAAAAATAGCAGCCGGTTTTATGGGACTAGAAATGAGCTCTACGTATGGAGTCGAGAATATTATATATAGAGTTATAAACTCAAAATAGTCTTTTACAATTAAATAGCTCAAAGAAAGGAATATTTCCGAGCCGTGTAATACAAATTAATATATGATAGAGATAAACACTGATACAAGTATACATGTGTATTATTTTAATTAGTAAAGGGCGGTGGATTGGCAGTATCGGTAGAGAGTCGGACGCCATGCTTTCCAGCATAGTTACGTCCCTTTACGATCTGAGTTCAAATCACGCCGAGGTTGACTTTGCCTTTCATCCTTACGGGGTCGATAAAATAAAGTACCAGTAATGTACTGGTTAATTGCTGGCCTTGTGCCTAAAGTAGAAACAATTATTTTAATTAGTATTTTTCAATCTAGCTAACTTGATCATTTGCAATGCGAACACATGTATACTTGTATCAGTGTTTATCCCTATCATATATTCATTTGTATTACACGGCTCGGAAATATTCCTTTCTTTGAGCTATTTAATTGTAAAAGATTATTTTGAGTTTACAACTCTATATATAATATTTATTAATATATATATTTATTAATATATATATTTATTAATATATATCTATATATATATATGTAGGACGTGGTCAGTGGGTCTGGTCACTACTGAGCGTATCCGAGAATAGCCCTTAAAAGGACTATTATCGTATACGGTCTGATCTGGTCTGAGGATAGCCCTTAAAAGGACTGTTGTCACATACGGTAAGGGTGAACAGACGAAAGCACAAGTTGAAAGGACGAGCAAGGCTAGAGATGTAGTTTCGGTGAGCTTGCGGGTGATAAGCTGTCGTGCGGATGTGTTTACATCCTAACAGGCGAGTCAGTTCACTGAAGAGATGGGAGTCAAATTGACGTCCTCTGTCCGTTGTTATCTTCGCTGGGGCGCCATACCCAATGTAAAACCAAAGTTTTAGCGACTGTTTCCGCTGAGGTATCACTTATGGGGAAAGCCTCAGGCCAACGGGAAAAACGATATATGCAGGTGAGCAAGTGTCTGCAGTTCTGTGGTGGTGGTAGAGGTCCGACGATGTCGATATGTACATGAGGAAAACGTGCATCAAGTTGCGCGAATGTCCCGAGTGGAGTTTTGATGTGTCTGTGGACTTTGGCTTTCTGGCAGGCAATGCAGCTCCTGGACCAGTCGCGCACGTCCTTGTTAATGTTAGTCCACACAAAACGAGCCGAGATGAGTTTCTGTGTAGCCCGGATTCCCGGATGAGACAAGCAGTGTAAAGCAGAAAAAACTTGTCGACGATGCATCTGTGGTACGTACGGTTGTTCATGACCGGTAGAAAAGTCGCACCAAATATGTCCCGGAGAAGAAGGAATGGGAACTTGCTGAAACTTGAGGGATGGCGAATCTCGGAGCTTGATAAACTCTTCGTCAGTCTCTTGGTCAGCTGCGATCTGTTGAAGGTCGATGCCTGAATGCACATGTATTGCGCTAAGCTGGATTCGGGACAGGGCGTCTGCTGCTTTGTTGTCTGATCCCTTGATATGCCGAATATCAGTTGAATATTGGGAGGCAAAATCCAGGTGGCAGAGTTCTCTCGGTGAATGTCGATCAGGTTTGGTACGGAACGCATAAACTGGTGGTCCGTGTAGATCACGAAATCTGATCCTTCGCGCATGTGACGAAAATGTTTAACCAAAAGGTAGGTTGCCAAGAGTTCGCGGCCAAACGTACTGTATTTAGTTTATGCAGGTTACAACCGTTTAGAAAAGAAGGATAAGGGTTGCCAAACGCCGTCGACATATTGTTGAAAGACGCCTCCAAACCCCGTGTCTGATGCGTCCACTAGCAGTGAAATAGGAGCGCCAGATCTGGGGACAACAATCCTAGAAGCGTTTGCCAGCATTTCCTTCAGGCGGTTAAAAGATGTTAATTCTTCCTCGTTCAGAGTAATATCTTCGTTTTTCCGAGTCCGGTTGCGAAGAAGGTCCGTGAGGAGTCTGGCTGTGTCGGCACGATGAGGGATGAAACGCCTATAAAAATTCACCAAACCGAGGAATTCACGCAGTTTCCGAAGTGATGTAGGTGCGGGAAAATTGTGGATAGCTTCTACTTTCTCAGGAAGTGGACGAATGCCGTCTTTATCGATAATGTGACCGAGAAACGACAGTGAAGGAACGTCGAGAAGGCACTTGCTGGGGTTGATGATAATACCGTAATCGAACTTTGGAAAAGAAAATCTAAGTGCTTCTCGTGTTCTTGCTCGGAAGTACTTGCTACTAGCACGTCGTCGATGTTCGCGTATACAAAGGGTAGATCACGTAACACGGTGTCAATAAACCGCTGAAAAGTTTGAAGCGTTGCGCAGACCGAACGGCATTCGCAGGTATTCAAATAAACCGAACGGTGTCGTGATTGCAGTCTTCGGAATATCAGCAGGCTCCACATGTATCTGGTTATATGCTCGTACCAAATCAATCTTGGAAAAGATTCGTGCGCCTTGCAGAGAGGCAGAGAAGTTGTGCAAGTGAGGTACAGGGTAATTATAGGGTACTGTAGAATTGTTGAGTGCACGATGATCCCCACATGGTCGCCAATCATTCTCTGATTTCTTAGGAACAGGGTGTAGGGGTCCAGACCAGTTGCTGGAGGAAGGGCGAATGATTCCAAGGTCCAGCATGTGTTGAAACTCCCTTTTGGCGATTCTCAATCAATCTGGAGGCCATCTCCTTGGTCGGGCAGCTGTGGGTGGTCCTATCGTCTCGATATGATATGTGACACTATGTTTAATAGGTCCATCGTTAAATACTGGGCGAGTGATGTCTGGGTATTTCTGGAGAATGCCGTTGTAACACCAAGGCTCTAACTGGCAAATTACAGGGCTCACTGTGGATAGCGTGTTAAATATACCTCTCACAGTGAGGTTTGTGGTGGTGTCAATAATCGCCCGGTTCTTCATGTCCACCAGAAGGTGGAAGTGGTGGAGAAAATTGGCTCCTAAGATAGGGGTCTGTAGGTCTGCGACGACGAACACCCATTGAAAATGACGCCTCGGGCCTCATTTGAGGGTCAGTGATTTCTCTCCGAAAGTCGGAATTGACGATCGGTTCACTGCCTGCAGAACGGACGGTGTTGGTGGTCTTTTGCCCGAGACTAGTGAAACAGGAATAACACTAACCTGGGCTCCTGTATCCACGAGGTAACGGATGCCTGTCGCTTGGTCGTTGCTAAAAAACAGACGACTTTTCTTCTCAGTACCAGGGGTGAACGTCGTCGCTAGGCCCTGGGTGGTATTCTGGAAAGAGCACGGGGCCTTGCATTTAGATACCTGTGCGCCGAATTCTGCGTGATACCACCAGAGGTTGCCAGACACACGATTTTGACTGGGACTTCTGAATCTTCGACTGTGAAAAGGCCTGGATCGACTGTTGCTGCGTCGCCGGTGTGTTTGAAATGTCAGGTTCTCTACTTGATTTGAGAGGGCTTTAATTTTACCAGCCCGCTCTCTGATCACAGCCCGCAGCTCTGAAATCTCGGCTTCTGTCGGTGGTTGTGACATTGTGACATGTCCATGTTGGTATCTTGTTAGGCTGATGTCTGGTTGCGTGTTCGAATCACGTCGGGGTCACCAATTGTTGCGACGTGGTTAGTGGGTCTGGTCACTATTTCTGAGCAGATCCGAGAATAGCTCTTAAAAGGACTGTTATCGCATACGGTCTGATCGGATCTGAGGATAGCCCTTAAAAAGACTGTTGTCACATACGGTAAGGATGAACAGACGAAAGCACAAGTTGAAAGGACGAGCGATGTAGTTTCGGTCAGCTATTTATTCTCGTACATGAAGAAACGATACAGAGGTACAAGGCGTGTGTGAGGGAGAAGCGTGGCAGAGGAGAGGAGCAACGATATGCGAGCTGACTCTGCCAAAGTCGACTGGCGAAAGTGTTTGAATCACTCTATTTATACAAAAAACAATCGTTTGATGTTTAGCCGCTGCGTTAGCGTTTTATTTTGGTGGCTTTAAGGATTGTTTGTTTCACGGTAAGGAGGCTAGCTAAGCAGATAGATAGAGTTGTTTATTTCACAGATGTTATTTCCGGTGGCTGTACATATATATACAGATAAATCCACCAATTAATGGTAGGGTCCAAGCCGTATGAAGAACTCAATGTAATCCGTATGTAAAATACGTCGTTAAGTAAAGTTTAAAATACAAAATTTCAACGATATAATTCATTGGAAGCTGAGTCAAAATAATACAAATAGTGAAAACAATAAAATTAAACAAAATACGGGTAATTCATAGTAAAACTCATTATTTTACGATCGTTTCTGGGGCGTAGTTCTCCGTATATTCTTTCTATTAGTGATCTATTTCTATTTCTAGAACAAATTATTCCTCTTGAACAAAGAAATAACAAATATTCTACTAGATATAACACACTGATATAATGACCCCTTTTCCTCCAACTTTAATCTTCTTTGACTGTCCTCACTTTTCTATACAATCTGTCTAAATTCCTTTACACTCGCAACTTTCTTTTCTTCTCTTAAAGGTCATTCGATACCTCATCCCCTGACAACTAATTTATTCATTTCCTACTACCAGCTTCCTAGTTTTACTATTGGTCAATCTCAACCTTTTTAAAAGGTTACTTATTCATACATGTTTTTATATTCTTTAATAAACAAAACTCATTATTTCTGAAAATCCCGCCGAGGTTAACTTTGCCTTTCATCCTTACGGGGTCGATGAAATAAAGTACTAGTAATACACTGGGATAATTGCTGGCCTTGTGCCAACGGTAGAAACAATTATTTCTGAAGACGGCGAGTAGGGAAGATGTATGTATATTTTCTTACTTTGATAATTTGTAATATATTTTACATAGATCACTAATAGAATGAACAAACGAAGAACTACCCCTTGAAAAGGATCATAAAATAATGAGTTTAAACTATGAATTACCCGTATTTTGCTTAATTCCATTGTTTTCACTATTTGTATTATATATATATATATATATATATTTATTTATTAAAATAAATATATTAAAATATATATATTTATTAATATATATATAAATATATTTATCTATAGTAATAATAACAAATGTGAAGACTAAAATCCAAAGAGGGCTCGATAGGGATAAATATATATCAAATATATAAGAACCATAGAGCAAATATTTATTAAAATAATATATATATATATATATAGAAAGAGAGGTTAAAATATCCACTAAATGTTCTTCTACTTCTTCTGTATATATTTATATGCGACGAGTGTGTGGTAAAAAGACCGGAAGGTCACAGTTCAGGCCAGGGTTCTTTGAATGTTTATGTTGGAATTTTTAACGATTACTATAATTATTAATAATTATAGTAATCGTTAATATATCCAACATAGGTTTCATTTTTACGCCAGCTGTTTTTCATTACTGCTCTAGCTGCAAACTGTTTAGTATCGAACGTAGTGTAATATTTAATGAGCTTGCAAATTATCCGAGATATACAGAGTTCGATTCTCCATTGATCTACTTACCACATTTTCCGTTGCTATGTGAAATTTATCCGAAATTCTAAACTATTATTTAAAGAGATCAATGTTCACCGATATCTGGGGTTGCATCATTTTCAAATTTCAAATCACCTAGTTCATCCATAATTCATATATTTTGTTTGCATTCATCTATAGTTGCAAACTATTTAAAATACCCTCTTAAATGAGACAGAATTAGGGAGTGGTCAGTTGTCCCTTCGCGTCAAGGTGAATATATCCGCACAATATTCAAAAGATACAAAGGTTAAAATTCCATAGGCCCTTCTGGTCACCTTTTTTCCGTTTGTGGTATTTTACCTAATTACTATGCTATATGCAAGAATATATGTACGTATGCATGATATCAGGTAGATGTCTGATTCGATCGACCGAAAGTTGGTAATAAATAGAGTGAGGGTGATTAGAAAGAGTGTCGTTTGGTAAATATAGAGAGGGAGAGAGTTTGATGGTAGTAAATATAGAGGGGTGCTGGGAGAGACTGTTCTATGGTAGATATAGAAAGAGGGAGAGATTGGTGGGAGTAGATATAGAGAAAGCTGTTGAAAGAGACATATATGGCAGATATAAAGAATGGTATTGAGAGACGTAGGTGTATGGTAGATATGGAGAGGGGGACAGTTTATCGTTTATAGATACAGAGAGAAAGATGATAAGAGAGTGCTGTGTAGTAGACAGAGAGAGTGGTATAAAGCTGGTAGTAAATATAGAGAGTGGTTTGGGGAGAGATAGGAATATGATAGATAAGGAGAGTAAGAGAATTTAGTGATAATGTATATAGAGAGAAGTGCTGGGAGAAATAATGTCGTAATGGATACAGAGAGGAGGAGAGATTATTGGTGCTAGATATAGCGAGGGGGAGATATTACTGGATTAGAGATAAAGAGAGATGTGTGCGGAGAGATATGTATATATATATATATATATATATATATATATATATATATATATATATATATATATATATATATAAATGACCTCTACAGGACTAGAACTGTTTCATTCGGTGGAAATCATCAGAAGAGCTTTCATGGGGATTTCCTCCGGGTGTCCTGTAGAAGCCATTTCTATATTAAATATTTATACTCTGCTATGTATTGAGTACCTTACTTATTGTGGTTACCCCCGATTGAACCCGGGATAAACATGTATATATATCTATATATATAGGCACTTGGGTTAGTGGATAGTGCGTCATGCTTACAATTGTGACTTTGTGAGTTCGATTCCTGGACCGGCTGTGCTTTGTGTTCTTGAGCAAGACACTATATTTCACGTTGCTCCAGTTTACTCAGCTGTAAAAAACAGTTGTGATGTCAATGGTACCAAGCTGCATCGACCTTACCCGTTCCCTTAGACAACATCGGTGGCGTGGAGAGGGGAGACTGATATTCATGAAAGACAATGGGTATTCCACAAACAACATTGCCCGGATTTGGGCCTCGGATGCATAATTTATAGGTGAAAAACCCATAAACATTCGTTTCGTTACCGAAGGGAAACTTTATCCACATATATATATATCTTCATAGCAGTTGTGGATATTTAAAAAGCATAAAATGTATGTAAGCAGAGCCGACGGCTATAGATAATAGCTTATCCTCAGAAGAACCCATTTAGAGTGAAAGTAGAAACTCATTGCTTAAAGTTTTAATCTTTACTAATAATAAATATTTAGTCTACTTCTATATATATACATCACTTATGGAGTCCGCTTTCGGTTTTGTTCTTTCTACTTGATATTACTATATATATATATATATACATATATATAATCAAAAATATATGGAGAAGGCAATGCATGTAAAAACAAGATTTACTTTTTACACTGTTTCATCTCGAAGTACAAAATATATATATATATATATTTATTAAAATAACAGATTAAAGTTTAAGCAAAGAATCGCTGCTTTCACCCTTAACGGGATCTTCTGAAACTAACAAAGTCAATCTGTAAACGCAGAAGTGGATATTTCAAAAAACGTTGCAACCGGAGGAAGACAGGAAGACGATAATTTGGTTCGTCGAAACGTTTCCTGACAAAGAACGTAAAAAAACGAATATAATACGTCATTAATAGGAGCGGTGAAAAACAATTACGCGCAAAGACAGAACCACGTTTATGGTATAAAAGAGGTCGTAGACTAATGTTCTCTTAGGTGGTTCATAGAGACGTTCTCTGGCAATGAACGAAAAAAACAAAGATAATATATCATATGTGGAGTGTGGAGAACAATTGCACGCAAAGACAAAACCACGTAAATCGTATAGCAGAAGTCGTAGACTAAAATTCTAACTAGGAGACCGAATGAATCTCCGCTTCAGAGTTAAGAACAAAGTAAATAAATACAATACAGAAGTAATAGAAATTAAATAAATATATACACGCATACAAATACGTACATACACAAGCATACGCGGAAACACTTACCATAGGTATACAAAACCACGCACATTTAAATATGTGTGTGTGTGTATGCGTGTATACAAATAAATAAATAATTAAATAAACGTATATAAATAAATAAATACGCGCTTAACAAGCGCACACACATACCTACACGTAAATACACAAATGTTCGGAGACGTAAGTCAACCAAAACATGAAGTACACATATACACACACCCTACATACGTACGAACCTGCATACTCACACATACGCAAAACTCACATATACACATAACCAAACCATATATACCAGAATATATTAAATTATACGCCATAACATATACAATCAAATATACGTACGAGAAGGTATACGTTCTTCACAAAACATACAGGTAATATATACTTGCCTATGCAAATAAGTAATGGTATAAACAAAACATATACTTAGCTACCACATCAAGACGTAAAATATCCACGTATAGATCGTTCTATCCGTTAGGGTATAACGTGTGGCTGTAATACAGGAAAGTTTTGTGCAATTTATGTTTACAAGCCGAAATTGCCTCAGATTTTTTGTATAAGATGTGGTCTGTGTTGTAGAGTAACTCCAGGGCCTCAGCGGCGCAGAGGTCACATGGTCTTTTATTTCCGTTATACGATCTAGCCCTAGCTAGGATTTCCCAGTGTAACTTATATTGGGTGTGGTTGTCCTTTGGACTTCAGAAATAAGCTGAAAGTGACGCCATATTCCTTCTTAGAGGGTAACGAAAAGAATGGGTATGCATGTAAAGACGCTGCTTGAATCTATTGGCGGTTAACCCTATGTAGGCCCTACGGGACGTGGGTATTTCAACCTTACATTTGTAGCCAATGTTACTAGAGAGGCATTTCCCGAATAGGGGGCAATCAACCCGATTCCTACAATTACAGTTAGTACTAACCACAGGGTTGCACGTGTTCCTACGGCTAGGTAGTTTAGCTAAATTTGAAGCTGTGATGTTATGTGCAAGGTTAAGAGTCCTAAAGAAAGAAATTTTAATAGTATTTCTATTAAAGATTTTACTATATTTATGTGTAGGGGGAAAATGCTTCGTAATAAGGGAAAGAAAGATCTTAGCTAATGGTGTGGCCACCTCCATATTATATGGTGGGTTATACCAACAAATGCGACGGGATCTATTTCTTCTAGGTCTATTTTCGTACACTGTATATGCTACCTTATCGACAAATCCACTCCGAGCAAGAGCTTCATTGTAATAAGTGGAATGGTCGTTGAAAATATGCTCGTTAGTAGATGACGGGAAAGCCTCAACGAAACGTTTCTTACCAAGTTCTTGGTTATGCTGGCAGGATGGTTCTTATATATTTGATATATATTTGATATATATGTATCCTTATCGAGCCCTCTTTGGATTTTAGTCTTCAAATTTATTATTATTACTATATATATATATATATATATATGTTGGTGTGTGTGTGTGTGTGTGTGTGCGTGTATATATGTGTGTGTGTGGGTGTGTGCATGTGTGTATGTATATATATGTTTATATATGTGTGTGTGTGTCTCTCTCTGCCTGTGTGTCTATGTGTGTGTGTGTGTGTGTGTGCATGTATTTATATATAGACATATACGTCTGTATTCAATGTGTGTAATATATGCCAAACGTGAAAGCAATATATGTTTGTTTTAGCATTTCCGTACTTTTGTCTGCACTTGTTCACGTGCAAATCTATGAATATACAATTTTATAGAGTATACTGGATTATGTTCTTTCGCTCAGAAACTATGATTAAATGTATATGCATGGAATTCCCCAATGGTGTATGTGTGTTATATATTTCTTTTTTATGTCTGTAAATTAATCTCACTAACTCACTCACTCTCTTAACTACTTTCTTTCTATGTCTTTTTCATATTTGTGCATGTATATACACATATTTGCTTGTGACCAGGAAGCAGAATGTATGTTATATATTATTCCTCGAACACTATGCCTCCAGTGATCCCAGAAAACGTCGTTATGCAGATATGCTAAGCAAATGATTTTTCAATGTATTTAATTCCTTATAGAATTACATCTTAGTGTGGCATACATTTTTCACTGAAATCTCTATTTTACGAATGAAATATTTTGTAACTTTGTTTCTGTCATTTCCTGCAAGTAAACACAGCGCACCAGTTGTGAATACACCAAACAGGCTTTGCATTTGTAATAAATCACTAGGCAGACTTACTCTCACAATACCTTTTACTTTTAATACAATTATTAGAAGAAATATATACTGTCAAAGTAGACTCATAATACATTATTGTCTCAAGATATTTTATAGATTGTTTGAGACTTCAATTCGTTTATTTATTTATTATTTTTATTTATTTATTTTATAATTTTTTTTTCTTTGCTCTTTATTAGTTCCACATATTATTCAATTCTCTTTCTAAAATTTCTAAGCAGCTTCAATAAAATATTTTCCCCACTTTTTAACAATGTATATTTAACGTTTACAGAAGACATGTTGTTTACAAGAAGACAATAATATTATTTCATTTTGAGTTTTAACAAAGTAAACTACTTTTTGTGGTTACCTAATCTTTTCTAGGAAAATCAAATATCAACGTTCACGTCTTGATCGTAGCTGTTAAGAAACCTACTCCTCAATCTATGCATATATATGTCTATCATGAATTGTACGTCGATATTTTCCATTTCATTTAACCTTTCCTCTCACTACTTTCGATGCAGCAGCGAAAGAGTTCATTCAAAAATATATTCCTATCCCTACTAATAAAATGTATTGTATACATGAATATTAGTTTAAGAATTACCACAATCGCTATGTTAATTTTCGTAGCCTAATTAATCCATTTGAAATGTGTGTCATTGACCTCAGTCCATGCCCTCATTTCAGAAAATTCAAAGATCAACTTTATTTTCGTCTTTACACAACTTCAAAATCTTCTTCTGTCACCTTTTAAAATTAAACTGCCGTTTCGACGCACCCCTCAACGAAGTCTTTCAAACCCTAACAATTGTGAGATTAATAATCATCCAACACTGAGGAGTTTCAGTTCATTCCTATCTGAAGATAGGGAAATCGTTAGTTTCAAAGTTTCACAAAGGTTAACTTCAAATGTTAACAAAAGTTAAAAAATATAAATTTCTTCATACAAAAATGCATCTATTATTCTCATCATATTCATTTATTTCCCTCATCAACCACCAGATGCTTCTTCAACGCGTGTTATCCTTATCACAACCGTTATATAAGAGTGTGCTGCCGTACATTGTAACAAATATGACATTGTAAGCAGCATAACGCTGATACAGCTCTCATATATTTTTCACTTGCTCTTAAATCAATCTTGCATACTCTGAATGATAGCAAGTATGTTTTTGATGCAATTCGTCTAACCTCGAATCAAATGCTAAATCTACCAATAAAACAAAACTCTGTAGCGCTATAACGTAATTCGTGCTTGAATCCATTACATATGAATATCAGTTAAAATACTTCCGTTCTGGAGTCGATGTAATGTGAATTCGTTTGGCATTAGTGTGCAGCTTATCGAGACAATTAAAGTTTTGTCAGGGTCTTTTTAGTTAAACTTCCATTTCTTTCATTTAATTTCTTTCGTGGGTTAATCACTTCGATTTGAACAATTACAGGACGTACATACACACCAAGTACCTACTAGGAATGGAAACATTGAGTGCGTAGTTCCAAAAATTGGAGAAACAGAAAGAAGTGCTCGATAAGCACTGCTTTCGTGTACATTATACACATTCTACATTTTATGTGAATATAGATAACTGTTGCCTCTGTTAGTGTTTATTAAAAACCCGCATCGAATGTATTTCTGTAGTCTACATTGCAACAAACACATGAGTCTCCCGATGAATTCGAACTGGCACTTCGAACAATTGAAAAATACTCAAATTATCAGAGTAACTGCGGGATTGTATCGTGGTGAGCTAATACGTGATCAATACACCACTGGTATGGCGATGTCTATTATATCCCTACTGCCATATAGGATGCAGCATTCTTGATTTTTGTGCAGGCCAATGGCGTATATTAAGCCATAACATTTCCCGCGCTTGAAACAAGAACATCAACACCTGCAATTTCTAAATCCAAATGCCGCTATATTTCTGGTATTGCTATCCACATCCAAAGTTGTGGGTTAGCAGAATTGGCAGAGAATCAGATATATGCCATTGCAGCATTTGTTCTGACACTTGAGTTCAAATCCAACCGAAGTCAACTTTGCCTTTCATCCGTCCGCAGTTGATACAATTTAATACCAGTTACTAAAGTTAATTTAATCGATAACATTATGGGTTACTTATAGTGTTGGCATATTCCTGAGTAGTATGCAATGTCCATACATTATTGCCTTGACCTCAGTACCATGATTCTTTGGGGCAGAGTATATTTTTCAGAGATAACAACTTCGATACATAATGGAATACGGTAGTTTATTACCGGATCATATTGGGAATTCCAAGCATCGAATTTCATCGTAATCTCTTATAGCATGAACATGATGAGGATTGAAATTTGACACGAATATATCCACTCCCATGAATTATGAAGATAGTAAACAGGATCATTTCAATCAGCTTTTATCTAGTTTCGCTGTTAGAACACACACCATCAAAAACATTCTATCCGAGTAACATAGAATGTATACATTTGAGAAAAATATTTCATATCTGCTTAACAGTCTACACACGAAATGCTATCCACATGTAACTTACATACTCTATGCCAAACCTGGATCATTAACATTTCGATGACATAATGATACATTTGTTGCACTTATTAAGCAAGTATTCTTGTTACCAACCATCTCTACCCATAGCTTTAAACGTAGCTTTAAAGGTCTCAATATAGACAAAAATGTTAGATTTTCAGAAAACATAATAAACTTCTAAAACTACATTACATTTATGATACGTAATATGGTTTTAGGACCCGGGCCACCTACACGTGGGACAATTACTGACACTATAAACTTTTACATGCGGTTCAAGTTAAAGTAATATTTACATATCTAAGGCGCGTGGCTGAGTGGTTAGAGAATTGAATTCGCAATCGTGAGGTTGTGAGTTCGATTCTCGTTATGTCCTTGGGCAAGACACTTTATTTCACGTTGCTCCTTCTACCTGGAGTTGCGACCGATATAAAGTATTAGCAATTAGAAAGACCAACGGAAATATTGTTTCCTCGGTCCGATTTGACGAACGTCGATCGACTTATATATATATATATATATATATATATATCTAAGACCAATCAACCGATACAGCTTTTGCCATACGCAAATAGGGATCGTTCGGCTTTTTGAGAATAGTTCATTTACTAAAATGCTATAATCACAGGTTCACATATGTGATAGAAATCTTTTTGAGTCTCATGAATATATTGTGAAGGCATTTGCTCCTTTGATGTTCATTCCTGCATATCTCATCCTTCCATACTCGACTGACGGAACCGATTTATCTTCTCCCGTTACGACCGCTGTGCTTCTCAAACTCTTCCTCTAGATAGTGCTACTTAGAAAGGCAATGCGTAAAAGAAACCGCGTTGCCACACGTTTCTTTGCTGTAGTCGATGTCCTTAAATTGTCTGAAAACTGACGTATATTGACTCTTTACTTCAGCCTCTAGCTAATATTGATGTAACGGCTAACTAAAAAATGGACATATCCAAACAACTTTGTATGAAGCAATTGTGCTTCTTTCAATACCTTTACGTAAGAACGTGACCACAACTAGAAGTTGAGAAGTTGCCTAAATATCGAAAAGTCCAAAACTAATATCTAAAACGAAGAGAAAATAATTCTAAAAAGGTTCTAGAATTTAACAAAATTGAATATCGGGAATGTGACGAGTAAATTTAATGAGATTATCTTCGCTAACATGATAATACTATTAATATTTGATTAATTTATTTTTTAGATTAATTACTATCAATATTGGTGGAACAAGTGCTCACCCTTTTAATCTCCCATTTATTTGTTTTCTAGTGAAACTCATTTTGACATTTTCCCATCAGTTGTTTTATTGATTATTATTTGTTAAAATATTTCTAAAAGACTTAATCATTCATTTTACGGTTGATATTTTAATGTTTTTATTCTTTTAAAAGTGTGAATTTTTCCGAATATCTACGAGCGACGAACTTTGATAAAAGTATTCCCAATGAGATGGATATTAATCAATCTATAACACACACATACACACATACATACCCGCACACACACTTACACACACGCACGCACACACACACAAACCCACACACCCACTCACCCACACACACACACACACATATATATATATATATAAATATATACATATATATTTATATATATATATATAGTAATAATAGTAATAATAATAAAATTGAAGACTAAAATCCAAAGAGGGCTCGATAAGGATAAATATATATCAAATATATAAGAACCGTAGACTACGACTTCTGCTATACCATTTACGTGGTTTTGATTTTGCGTGCTATTGTTCTCCACGCTCCACATATGACATATTATCTTCGTTTTTTCGTTCATTGCCAGAGAACGTCTCTATGCACCACCTAAGAGAACATTAGTCTACGACCTCTTTTATACCATAAACGTGGTTCTGTCTTTGCGCGTAATTGTTTTTCACCGCTCCTATTAATGACGTATTATTCGTTTTTTCCCGTTCTTTGCCAGCGAACGTTTCGACGAACCAAAGTATCGTCTTCCTGTCTTCCTCCGGTTGCAACATTTTTTGAAATATCCACTTCTGCGTTTACAGATTGACTTTGTTAGTTTCAGAAGATCCCGTTAAGGGTGAAAGCAGTGATTCTTTGCTTAAACTTTAATCTGTTATTTAATAAATATTTGCTCTACGGTGCATTTGCTCTACGAAACATTTTCCCCCTACACATAAATATAGTAAAATTTTTAATAGAAATACTATTAAGATTTCTTACTCTACGACTCCTAACCTTGCACATAACATCACAGCTTCAAATTTAGCTAAACTACCTAGCCGTAGGAACACGTGCAACCCTGTAGTTAGTGCTAACTGTAATTGTAGGAATCGGGCTGATTGCCCCCTATCCGAGAAATGCCTCTCTAGTAACATTGTCTACAAATGTAAGGTTGTAACACCCACGTCCCGTAGGGCCTACATAGGGTTAACCGCCAATAGTTTCAAGCAGCGTCTTTACATGCATACCCATTCTTTTCGTTACCCTCTAAGAAGGAATATGACGTCACTTTCAGCTTATATCTGGAGTCTAAAAGACAACCACACCCAATATAAGTTACACTGGGAGATCCTAGCTAGGGCTAGATCGTATAACGGAAATAAAAGACCATGTGACCTCTGCGCCGCTGAGGCCCTGGAAATACTCTATGCCACAGACCACATCTTAAACAAAAAATCTGAGGCAATTTCGGCTTGTAAACATAAATTGCACAAAACTTTCCTGTATTACAGCCCAACGTTATACCCTAACGGATAGTACGATCTATACGTGGATATTTTACGTCTTGATGTGGTAGCTAAGTATATGTTTTGTTTATTCCTTTACTTATTTGCATAGGTAAGTATATATTACCCGTATGTTTTGTGAAGGTATGTATACCTTCTCGTACGTATATTTGATTGTTATGGCGTATAATTTTTATATATTCTGGTATTTAGGGCTTGGCTATGTGTATACGGGAGTTTTGCCTCTGCGTGAGTATGCAGGTTCGTACGTATGGTGGGTGTGTGTATATGTGTACTTCTTGTTTTAGTTGACTTACGTCTCCGAACATTCGTGTATTTATATGTAGGTATGTGTGTGCGCTTGTTATATACGTATTTATTTACTTATATACGTTTATATAATTATTTATTTATTTCTACACAAGCATACACACACACACATATTTACATGTGCGTGGTTTTGTATACCTATGGTAAAGTTTTGGGTATGCTTGTGTATGTACGTATTTGTTTGCGTGTGCGTATTTATTTATTTCTATTACTTCTGTATTGTATTTATTTACTTTGTTCTTAACTCTGTAGCGGAGATTCATTTGGTCTCCTAGTTAGAATTTTAGTCTACGACTTCTGCTATACCATTTACGTGGTTTTGTTTTTGCGTGCTATTGTTCTCTACGCCCCACATATGACTTATTATCTTCGTTTTCTCGTTCATTGCCAGAGAACGAGAACGTCTTTATGCACCACCTAAGAGAACATTAGTCTACGACCTCTTTTATACCATAAACGTGGTTCTGTCTTTGCGCGTAATTGTTTTTCACCGCTCCTATTAATGACGTATTATTCGTTTTTTCCCGTTCTTTGCCAGCGAACGTTACTACGAACCAAAGTATCGTCTTCCTGTCTTCCTCCGGTTGCAACGTTTTTTGAAATATCCACTTCTGCGTTTACAGATTGACTTTGTTAGTTTCAGAAGATCCCGTTAAGGGTGAAAGCAGCGATTCTTTGCTTAAACTTTAATCTGTTATTTAATAAATATATATATATATATTAAAATAAGATAAATAAATACATACACAAGCACAATAACAACAAGCACATAAACACACACTAGTCACCCAGCAGACACAACACTATACACACTAGTCACACAGCACACATAACACTATACACACACGCAAACGCATGCGCAAAGAAGACAAAATAAAATAAAATAAACAAACAAGCAAATAAATAAATAAATATATAGACAGACTGAATAAAAAATGGCGTAGACATACAACACAACAGGAGGAACAAAGAATATAACACCACTGACGATGTTGCAGATGTGCAACGAAAGATTTATGTAAATTATGTAAACTATATATATGTGTTTGTGTGTATATTGTATCTGTATTATTTTTGACCGTCGGTCAGTCAATGGCAACATTGAGGACCGAGTAAGTTAGATCGCAGATATAAAAGACAGCGAGAAGCGAAAACCAACCAAACAGTGAGTGTGTTCTGTTATTAATTCTGGCAATATTACGCAAATATGACCCTCCCCAAGTATAACAATATTTATATATATATATATATATATATATATATATATATATATATATATACATATATATATATATAATTATATATATATATATATATATATATATATATATATACATATATATATATACATATATATATATATATATATATATATGAGTATGTGTGTGGGGGGGGGGCATATATAGAGAGAGAGAGAAAGAGAGAGAGAGAGTGGTATCAAACGTTGTAAAAGATAACATTTGAAAACAGCCGTGTTTGGTGTTTTGTTATTACAGATTGTATTTTATGAGAAATGATATTCAATTAGTTGCTGACTGAGTGCCAGTACTTACAGTGTACTGGTCCCATTTTTCTGTGTTCAAATTCCAGCTGGAATTGTTTTAAAGTTTCTTCACTCTTGAATACATAAATTTCATATCAGCAATATCACCTTCGATTGAATTGTTTAAACAACTAACCTAGAACGTTGTATCTATGGCAAAATTCAGTATTACCTTATGTTGTCCACTATCTTTGTGTAGTGTATGTATACGTGTGTGACTGTATGTGTGTGTTATTGTATATGTGTTGTTCCTATGAGTGTGTTTAAAGTTGAGAATGCGTATTTAAGGATGTGTATGCGGTGAATGATCTATATTAAGATGTAAATTGACACTTTGTCAACAACTCATGATATTTGATATTCTTTGATATTTCACAAAGCGTTGGTGCCCAGCATGGATGGAGTCTAATATAAAAGAGTAGAAGAATGTATATATAATATATATTAAAACACGTAGGAAGATCCCATTCACCATATTATTTCTAGGCAATTTGTAGCTGTGGGTATTTATACGTATGTGAGCATTTGTGATTGTATATATACGTGGCATACAGAAGGAGGTAAAGTTTCAGCCAATTTGAAGCCTATACATGCCACATATGCTGCCAGTGTGGTATCTTTCTATGTTTCACATAATTGCAGTAATTGCTTAGAGAAAAACTGAAATCTTAAAGTTGTATACTTTTCGCCATGC
Organism: Eledone cirrhosa; assembly: GCA_964016885.1. NCBI lineage: Eukaryota > Metazoa > Mollusca > Cephalopoda > Octopoda > Eledonidae > Eledone > Eledone cirrhosa. Next base: position 413,360,421 of record OZ024740.1, read on the forward strand.
ATATCCTTCATCACTGAAGGAATGAAATCGGATATGAAGTCTCAGTTTCCATTAGATTTAAGCTCTATAAATTCCTTTCTATTATGCAGTGTCAATATGAGGCATTACTTTTAAAATATAGTAAAATTGCTGCGGAAGAGTTGTCTCTATCAAGAAGCCATGCTAACATTTTACAGATGCGAATTTAAGGTTTACTTCGATAGAGTGTAGTAGCATACAAATGATGTTATGAATACCAAAATGTCAGAGACGCTGAGATATTATTTTAGCTTCAAAACAATATTTATGATTTAAGTAATACTTTTAATTTCCTACGATATAAAGTTAGATTTATATGAAATAAAAGAGTTATTTCATACATCTCATTCCTAAAATTCTGTCGTCTAATAAATATAATGTATACAAAACTATTTACGTGGTGACTTTTAGATTTGATGGAGTAACAAAAGAACCTTAGGAAGTTCACATATATGAACCCCAGAGGCGACAAATAAAGAAATGAATTTACTAGTGATTCGGCAACTGGTAAAGAAATATAGTGTTAGAGATTCCAATGAATAAATAGTATAGCTTGATTATATTTCAGATTCGTTCTTTATTTCCGCTGTACAAACTCCAAATCTACTTCTTTAATATGTATAAAGACTAAGATAATTTCTACTTCACGCTTTACATTTTGGAAATTTATCACATTTTTCGATATATCCAAGAACATACAAAAGCTAATCTACACTGGTTGAATTGACAGAGAACATGGTTACATGATATGTACGTTTTGTTCGTTCCATAATATATTAAATAAATATACGGCGTTATTGATAAACAGAACTGCTAATCAAATGTTTATTACAAGAGCAACGTATTTCGCCCGGAAGTCATTCCTCTTCTTCTCTATAATGACTAAATATATAAAACGGAATTCCTTATATAGCTTTTATTCGAGATCTCATAAAAGTCATTGAAGAAAAGTGCAGCAGATCACATTAAATGATGCAGATATAAGACGAAAAACGAGTGTATGAATTATTAAATACGGAAGGAGGTAAAGACGATGTTTTCATAAATGGGTAAGTAAATGTTTTCTACCAATGACATCAAGAAATATTAATTTAGGAATGAAAAGCAGCCTCGAATTCTAGATCTATTAATGTAAACATGAAATGAAGCGCCTGTATTAATTATCTACCAGCATACTTTTCTTTGAAAGGGCGTAAATTTATTGAAAATGTAGACTGATATCCTAATTGTATTTAGTAGTTTCCCCAAATATTTGACGTTCGATTCCTGCTAATTTCGACAGTTCATTTACTTGTGACGTAGGTAAAAGCACTGTAGTAGTTGTGAATTTTAAAAATATATTAGAAATCTAGTTGCATGGAGTTGCACCAAGTGCCTTTGGATGTTTTGATTTCCATGGAGTTTAGCGATGGAATCCTCTGTTTCTCTGCTTATGCAGATTATGTATGTATGGACTTGTAACTCCTGAGTGTATCGTAGGAGCAGCATCGTGAGATACGGGATGAGCAGTTTACGACGAGAGCCCATCTGCTCTAGGTTTGTACTCAGTCGATTTTTTTCTTCGATAATATGAAAGGCAAAGTAAATAAATGTGGCATTGAACATAGAAGGAAAAGATTCACAACAAATATCGTCAAGCATTCTATCCAACGATCAAATGATTGGTAAATCACCGACTCTAAGCAAATATCTTCTATTTTCTAAAAGCGACACTATCCATTACACAACAATTAGACGATTGAAGTAATTTGTCAAGATAAGTAAACCGATGGAGCCGGTGGAATAAAATAATAATTGTTTCTACTTTTGGCACAAGGCCAGCAAATACCCAGTGCATTATTGTACTTTATTTTATCGACCCCGTAAGGATGAAAGGCAAAGTTAACCTCGGCGGGATTTGAACTCAGATCATAAAGGGAGGTAACTCTATGCTTCAAAGCATGGCGTCTGACCCTCTACCGATACTCCCAATCCACATACATGTATGTATGCATGTATGTAGGGAGAGATGACCCCCTAGCCTTTGTCAAGGCAGAATTCTAGGAGAAGTAAAACTCTGATATAACACCTGCAACCCTGATGGTATCCAATGATGTTGACTTGTTATTCCTTTTCGTAAATATCATCTTGGTTAAGAGAGTGGGACTGGCTTTGTGCAGTGCCTTTGCTCACTATAAAAGCTTCACGGCACAGGCATTGCTTTATATCTGGAGATCTCTCTGCACTTGTCGTTACATGGTACCATGGGCCCAGCACTATGTGTCAATAATTGTCACAAGTGTAGTGTCTGTACCAGAGTTTTCATGTCGCTGGCTGGACTAAAAAGTCACACTCGTTCAGTGCATCGGTAGGGTTTCTCCTACATGGATATAAAGTAGTGGCCGTACTCGAAAACTAGTTGGCAGCCACCATGTATGTATCCCTATATTATTAACAGACGTGAGTGCGTACTTAAGTACTTAGTTCTTCTTCTTCTTCTTCTTCTTCTTCTTCTTCTTCTTCTTCTTCTTCTTCTTCTTCTTCTTCTAAATAAATAAATACGAGAAAGCGCTATTATGGGAAGAGATCAATTTGTGAAGTTATTTCACTCTATTAGACTAAGAATTTTGATGAAAAAGCATCAATGCAACATTTTCTATGGTTGTCTTCCTTTAAATATATTTCTTGCGTCTATACAAAAATGTAAAATTATTCATTGCAAAAGAATGATAGAAACTGTGACTTACTGCTTTACTATTTATTGAGAGCCTATATATTTTCAGTACAGACCCTGTCATAGGCCCATACATCTTTTATGGTAAGATCTGCAAAAAACCTCTTTATTGGCAATGAAAATCAAGGTTGTCTGGTTATCGTCCAATATCGTTTATTGTATTCTCTCTGGTGGATGTAGTTGTTTCTTTTAGTTCACGGTTCTTGTTTATTGTTGTTCATGCTGCTGTATTTATATGAGCACGTATCGCCACTTATTTCACTACGTAATCGTGTCTAAAGAACTAGAGAAAACCAAACTGGCGTAACAAATGTCAATTAATTATTTCTTGCCTCAAGTACGAAAATACTAGAGAAACCTTTGTGACAGTATTATTTGATTACAGTAATGCAACTTTATAGTATTTCCCTCTCGTGTTTAATGAAGTGATTGATTTAGAAAATGTAATGTTTATCGTAGTAGACGTTATCGAAAAACTCACAAACGTATTGTCATCACTTAAGTTATTTGCAAGTACGATTGTTTCTAATATTATACATATTTCAAAGGGATAGTCTAAAGAAACAGTTTGTATGGCCATTTGCTTCATTTGACACTAATCCACTGCCATTTGAATTTACAAAATGTATATAGTATGGTCTAAAAAGGTAAGGAGTCGTGGACATTGCTTCTCGAACCCTTGAATAAAATGTCGTTCCTTCATGCAGCATGTAAGGAGTGCTACAAATAACTGGGCATTGGCGAAAACATAGCGCAGTAAGCATGACCAAATAATATACCAGACTTCACAAATATGCAAATCAGAACAATATACTTACAACCCAATACCACGTAAGGCATTTGCAGTACCAGTATGAATGGTAATATCTGGGATACTTGACTAAAAAAGAGGAATTGCAATATATATATGAAAATCCGCCTAAACCTAACATCAAATGGAAGATTCTATAAAAATGTGATATCTGCAGGTTTAACCAAAGTTGACAGGGAGTGCAGGCTTAACATAAGTACAGACACATTTTGTATGTGAGATGTTATCGTTTCGAGAGCATCTGCTAAGCAATAACTGTGAAAAATAAATACGTTAACCAAGTGCTCAAAATTGAAATGAACAACATTCTACAGGTCGGTGGTGAAGATGTACTCACTTCCAGATTGCAAAAGAACTACCTAGAAGAGAAACACATTAGATACCAATAAAATGTTACTTATATTGCATACTTGGCATGCAGTGAAATCTCCCATTAACTCTTGACCGTTACATCACGTGACATATCGAATGTTGTGCTTTTGCAATACAAGAATAAAATATGGCTAGGAAAACATCAATGCCAAAACATGGAAGGAAGCTCTTAAAGTCCCAATATACAAACGAAGATATTGAATATGTACTGCAAAAGGTTAGCTTCCATCTTATATATTCATCTTTTCCGAAATGAAAAATAAACCGATTATTTTCTGAGAATTAATTCTAAACCTTTAGCTCTTTTATTCAAGTTATAATATAAATGCAGATATATCCATGAATATTGTTGTACTTAACTATGTTAGTAAACGTCTAAATAACAATTTGTAAAGGTTAGGGCTTTCAGGCGAACCAGTTGAACAACTATACATCTATATGTATAACAGTAAAATTATACAACTGATTTTTAAAGTTAAACAGGGGAACATTGTTTCACACAAACTCCGGCGTGATGCATTGTTTCCTTGTGAGAAATCGGTTCCAACATCACATTCAATTAAAATAATTAAACTGATGTCTAGAATTGAAAAAGAGAGAATTAGAATAAAGTACATAGCGAGGAAGGATTATTATTAAATGATCAATATTAGCTTTTCTTTTTTTTTCTTTTTCTTTTCGGGGTGGGGAGTTTCTTTCAGTTTTCTGGCTAATGTCAGAGTCAAGTTCAGAATGATTTCCATTCTTTCGGCATCGATATTCTGTGAACTCATAGCCTAATTGTAACACGTTAAATTGTAAAGATCGCATTTAAATGTAAATATACAGAGATGTAGATTTGTTGGCTTAATTAGAATTGCTTGAGAACTAAATAATTCTGAGATGTTATCTTTATTATAAACTGTAGTTACGTGCATGTCAATACATCTAAACCAAGGAAGATTACAAACTAAAGTCAAATATAAAGAGCTATAAGAAAATAGTTTATATAGTCATTGTTTAGTATTGTAGAATCTGTTCAGTAGAAGAAACGGAAGATAGCTCGGGGGACGTATCTACCTTATTTGTGTTGCTTTTAGGATTTGAAAATAAAATGACTGTAATGGATCAAAATTTAGAACAAGTTACATGGATAGAAATGTGGCAAAATATCTGAAAACTAAAGAGTATTTGACGAGAATGAGATAATGTCAAGAATAGGCCATTTATATTTTTCTTAACTGAATAGTTGATTTAGAAAGATATTCCCGAAAGAATGAAGCCAAAGCATTAAGAGGAAATGATAATATAATACTTAGATTATATGTCGTGGTCAAAGCTAGGAGATTATATGTAGAGGAAATTTCTATGAATATTTATTGGAGACTTCTTGTGTCCTTGGCCCTAGGGCTACCTCCATACTCACCACCATAGGCACTGAGCTGCCCAGCCGCAGCTGTGAACCTCGCGAGCTGGAATGGCTTTTCCATCGTGTATCCCTTGCCGCCCTCCGGGAAAACGCCTTCTCCATTCTGTCCGCCGGGGCTGTGGGGAGGCCACCAATATGATTGACTGACTTGTCATTTTATCAGTCAGATGTTCTAATGATTCTATATATATATATATATATATATATATATATATACGTTAATAGTTTTCACATATCTTCGAGGAGGATGTGTTTTCTTTAGTGAAGTATAGCTAATTAATATGGATTACAATGTAAAACAGAGTTAAAAGCTGTTGGATGTTTCAGATATTAACAAAGAAAAATAAATTAGGATACGCCTTATGAAAGTAGATATTAACATGCGCATGTTTAGTAACTCAACTATAAGTGGCGGGATTCATATCGAAACTCCCTTTCTGTCTCTTTTACCTCTAGAGCACGAACTACAGAGGTTCAAACTGAACATTAACTCTATCGATTTAACAAGTCAAAGTTCATACACACTACCACTCTTCCACACACTAAATAATAAAAATTCTGTAAATTTTCGATGCCTCGATTAGTAGCAAATCACACCATAAACGTGGTTAACTGTTATTCTGTCAGATCTCAATGACAATGTCACCGAATACCAATAATATATCAATCCATTTTTTTCATAAGTGTATTTATCTTTATAACATCAGAGAAAATCTAGCCTTTCTTGCAGGCTGCAGGCGGACGATGATTTTCTTGGTAATTTGCCAAATATTTTGTTGCAATCTCACCATTTCTTTCCCTCTGCAATTCTTTCGCCTCGCCGATATAAATTATGAGTCATCAATATCAAGTAACCTCACTACTAGAGATTTAATTTTGAAACTATATTCTTCTCAGCTTATCAATATTGATTTCTTAAACAAAACATCAAAGGAGAATTACGATTGTATGGTGCTCATGCTCTTCACTAGTATATTCTGATACAAATGAAATGATATGACTGAATTGGTCTGCCGTCTAATATAATGATATCTAGCTAAAGCCTACACATATCCATAAGAAAGTAAAATTCACAATATGTGAAATACTTATATTTCAAAATGAGACCTAATCTAGTAGATTTATGTTCATACTACAGTGGTTGCAAGCTCATCGATAATGTATCCCATTATAGAGTCGGGAGATGGTCAGATTGAATGTTTTGCTGGCTACGTTAAAATTCCTTTGAGACCAATTTTGGTTTTTGCCATGTTGGTATCGATATATGAGGCACCTATTAAGTACTTGAGGGTCTATTTCTCTCGCTCTCTCACTTTCTCTCTCTTTCTCTCTCTTTCTCTTTCTCACATTTGCTTTCTTTATATATCTCCCTAACTACCTCTTTAACTCTCTCTCTCTCTCTTTCTTACTCCCTGGAATAAATAAATTTGGAGAGGGATTGGTTGCACCAGGTTTAATTACTCAAAAGATGCTGCATAATACGGCAGCACCTTTACGACTTTATCAGACGCGAACGTTAGAAAATAGCAGGTAACACCCTTCACGTATTGAAAATTATCTGAAGGACTAGAATCAGCGTTATTTAAACAATGTTAAATCTAACAAAAGTTGATATCACATGTATATAAAAATGTATAAATCCTTTATACTAGAGTGTCTCTATCCCTCTCTAGGGCAGGTGAAATTCCCGAGATCCATGGACGAGTTCTCTCCAGCGGTATCTGTCCCTCATCATCGCTGCCACGTCCTGCGTCTCCAAGAGACCAGTGTCTGTCCTTAGGACATCAACATACGTTAACCTCGGTCTCCCTCTCCCTGTGTGTCCATGCATGGGCTCCCACATGAGCACTGCGGGCAGGCTCAACTCTGAATGTCGGTGAGCATGTCCAGCTAACCTCAGTATCCTCTGGGCTATTCTCGAGCTGACTTTTGGGAGGCTCCCGTACAGCTCTGAGTTCTTCATCCTCAGTGTATACTGATTAATGTTCAGAGCCATCCTCAGCATTCTCATGTAACACCCATCCACTATTGGAGTGAGCTTCTTGGTCCGTGTCCAAGTCTCAGACCCGTACAGCAGCACAGACTCCACTACAGCAACAAAGAGAGAGACGGATCTTCAGGTCTCCACGAAGGTCCGACTTCCACACCGATCTCAATACTAGAGTGTTTAAAACTATAATGAACGCTCTCTCTTCGACGTCTAGTTATAATACACTCAATATAAGTTCTTCGATAATGTACACTTCTAGTCTTAATATCTGTACACTACCACCATTCGAGGTTTGGTATCAATTTTAATCTTAGTGCGAGCATAAATTATGTGATTTCTTTGATTTGATTTTTTTTTTTTCTGTCTCGTGAAAATAAGTTTGCGATATATATACCGCATTATAAAATGCTGAAATATTTCCATTATTCTCATATCAATGAATGTATAATGAATATATAATTATTTTCTATAATATCATATTAATATTCTAGCTTAATATCTCAGCTGTCTCCGCATTACGCAAGAAGTTATAGACAACAAATAAAATGTATAGCCATTTGGTTAAGAAATTCACTTCAAAATCACATATTTCGGGTTTGATCTTTATACACTACATAGGGTGGTGCATTAAAATATTAGTCTACGCTTTGAGCTTGATTTATCTATTACATTTATCCCACGTAGTAAATAATATAAAACAACGATCTGAAGATAGAAAGGAACAAGTATAGCCATTGAGAATGTCACAGAATATGTGCTGAATTATCTTAGACTATTAGGTATTCATCCGGTTACTAAACTAACGGAGGAAGGGTATTAGTTACCTGAATAATACTAAAATAGAAGTTAAAGTTGTGTTTCTATTAACACCATAAGCGCACAAAAGAATAAAAACTCCTTTAACCATCTTTTGTTCTTATATATATATAATATATAAGAACAAAAGATGGTTAAAGGAGTTCCATGTATTTTATTATGCGCATTTCAAAAACAAACATCATCATGCAATAATATTTGTGTTTTCATCAGATAAAACAGGAGGACATGATATGAAGGCTAAAAAACACTTGTGGATAGTGCAGTTTTAAATCAACATATGAGAAGTAGTTTTAGATTGATGTGTGATATTGGGAAAAATATTTTATTTAGAGGGGGGGGGGGAGGATGAAAAAAAGAGGAGGAGATAAGAGTGAAGGTGGAGAGGGAGGAATATAATGAGGAAGGATGAGATAGGAGGAGAGATGGGTGATAGAGAGAGAGAGATAGTTTTTATAACTGAGAAAGATATATTGTTTTACATAGAGAGGTTGAAAACCGTTGGAAGATAATGTATAAATTAAAAGAATTTGAAAATTAACGAAGGTAAAAATATGTGCGAAGAAGGAGAGGGAGTTAATATGTATTGAGAATAATGAGTTTGATGATAGAGAGAAGAGAATAATGAATTGCGGATGAATATTCTAACGTCAAAAAAAAAAATGTATATGTTTACGAAGGATTTTTATAAGGTGATATAAATTTTGAATGTGTTGTATTATGTAATAATTGATTCTATGTTAGGCAAGAGTGAGAAAAGGTACAGATTAGGGGTTAGATATTAGAGGAGAGGAAAAGGAAGTGATAAATATGGGTGGTGTAGAAAGAGTCTACAAGTATTAAGGAAATTTGAAAATTAACGAAGAGAAAAAAAAATGTAAAGTTAAGGTTTGTATATTGAAGGATTTGAGCAAATAATGTGAAGTTAAGGTTTGTATATTGAAGGAATTGATAATATGTGCGAAGAAAAAGAAAATGTTAATATGTATTGAGAATGAGTTAGATGATAGGGAGAAAAAAATAATGAATTAAGGATGAATAATCTTGCGTCAAAACAAATGTATATGTTTACGAAGGATTTTACATGGTGAAATAGAGTAAGGGTAATGAGTAAACAAGTATTATAGAGTGTATAATACCCTTTGAAATAAGGTAGGAAGATGGGTATATTTTAAAAGAGGTGTATGTATATGTGCCTTTGAGAAAAAGATTCTAAATTGATAAAGAATTGAATATTAGCTGTATACTTTGTGAAATGTTTTATGGAATTTATGCAAGTAGATAGAAAACAAGACAGTTCGTCTATTTATTATAGAATCTAGATTAGAGATAATGGTAAATTTTTCATTTAGGCAAAGATTGCAGATTTTAGATAGAGAACTGTTCAAGTATATGGACGCAGAAGAAACCTTCTTCCAAAAGATGGTATATTTAAAGTTTTTGTTCTTATATATTATGTATACTCCAGTCCTACAAACTGTAGAGTGCTTCTTATCCGATATCTGCATTGCTTTATTGTGCTACAATAAAACTCACCTCCTACATTATATATATATATATATATATATATATATATATATATATATATATATAGTTACGAAACAAGTCAATTGCATGAACTCATAATCCTTTATTTACTGCTATATATATTTCGATGATTGCCATAGAATGGCTATGACCTCATCAGGCAGTTAGTCAGTTCTTAGATATGCCAGCTCTGTGTTTATAGTGTTGATGCCTTGGGACATATGAGCTTGTTAGGGATAATTTAATGTTGTCAGCAGGAATAATCTTAATTCTCATTGGTCAGTTTGTAGATGCTAGTAGGGTTGGTATTTGACCTCAAAGAGGCAGGTGGTGTTGTAAAGTTCAAACCATCAGGCAAGATGACAATAGTTCCATATGACTGATTTTCACAAAAAGCATTCCGTGTCAGATATATATTCAATTAAGGTTAATAGTATGAAAGAGATACAGGTCATTCTTACATGGAGGAATTTATGTGGAGTTGTGCTACTGAAAATTATGGTTAGAGTAGAACATTTACAAATAAAAAGACTTATGTAGGTTGGCTTGCATGTACACCCATCACACCCACCTCCACAGACACACACACACACATCCACACATACATATTGAGGAATTAATGTGGGGTGGTAATACTTAAAATAATGGTTAGAGTCAAATACTTAGATAGTTTAGAAAAAATTTATAAATAAAAGGCTTATGTTGGTTGACTTGTACATACACTCACACCTGCCCCCTCAGACACACACACATCTACACACACAAATCCTTACAGGTATGTATATATGTATATGTACGCACAAGTATATATATATATATATATAAAATACATATATATATATAAAACATATATATATATAAATTATATATATGTATAAAATATATATATATATATAAAATATATATACATATATAAAATATATATATATATAAAATATACATACATATATATATACAAAATACATATATATATATATATATATAAAATACACATATATACACATACAAAATATATATATACACATAATATATATATATAACATAGAGGTTCAATAAAACTTGGTTTTGATGACTCCTAACCAGTAGAGGATACGGTGGACCATCCACCATAGGAACCACAAACTATGGGTGGTTGTTGTTGTCCATTGGTCATTGGTACCTACAAGGGTGCGTTGTTGGAGGCCTTAACCGGGGTTTATCCATATAGCTTGAGGAAAGTTCCCGTCCTTAGGTGTCTGTAGGCATCGAATAATTCGGCCCTTCTGTTTAATAGCTTGGTTCCGCCATGAAGAATCGCGAGTGTCTCACTAAGACAGAGGTTGCAAATACCAGACCCGTCTCTGTCGGGGGGAACCTTTCTAACCACGGACCAGACCAGAGAGTGCGGGGTCTTTTCAACTTTGACTTCAGATCAATTCAGAAAGGGCCGTACATTTCCTCTTATCTATTCTGTTAAAGGAATTGCGATGGTTATACCACCGATCTTTGAAGCTCGTCGCTGTAGATCCTATGTAGTGGTGCTCCGAGTTAGGGGTTGTGACCTTGCACCTGTAGACTACGTTTTTCGTCATGCATTCATTACTAAGGGGGCATAGTGATGGGTCTCTGCAATTACATGACTTCTTAAGCCCCATCACATGTACCGCCTGGTTACCATCACTCGGGGCTGGCTGGGTAACCTCCGCAATCAGCACAGGGTCATTGGATTCCGGTGTGCTAGTTGGGCCTGTCCAGGTTCCGGTGCGTCCCCCGTGCTGGTTCTGTTAGGTGGCTCAAGGGTTTACGGTGGTATTAGAGGCAGTGAGCCTATTCCTATATATGCCAGCTATGTGCTGGGCTACGGAGCGTGTGGTTGAGTCGGAAAGTTTCACTGTGTGCCTGTTGAATATTTTATGGTATGTGTGGGCCCTAGCGAAACAATTATCCAGTACTCTAAAGAATATTCTAGCCATGCTGGTATGTAGACCCACCGAATACGGAGGGTTATACCATGTGACCTTCCTGGTCCTATCCTTGCGGGGTTGTTGGGTGTCCGCCGTGGTCCATCGCGTGGTTGTGCACAGCTCAAGTCGAGCCCGGTTGGTGTCACTCAGGTGTGCGAAGCGGTCACTATCCTGAGGGTTATATGGGCCCACCGTGGGGCTATAAACATGTGAGGTGCGGCCTCCCTGCTCAATTAGGATTCGACGGGTGGTGGGGCCGGTGCAGGAGTGCCTATGCTCCTCAGCACAGTGGTCTTCAGCGTTGTAGGTATTAGACCGGTGGGGTAGGGTGGACCTTCTACCGGGGGGGGGTGACGGATAGGGGTCTGGGAGTGTTACTACTGGTCACCGGGGTATTAGGTGGGCGACTCATTCCCCTGAGGGTATTGGTATGGGGTACCCTTGGGTCATCTCGATCATGCCCCTTAGCTGATTTTATGGCTGTGGGACGCCTTGGCATGCGTTGAGTTATAGTAATTAGCGTTACTATTGAAGATCTCTTTATTGGCCGACAAGTTAGAGATCCTGTCAGAGACACTCTTAACTACGGCCTTAACTATAGATCTAGGGTGATTGGACCCAGCGTTGATATACACCAGCCTCTCATTGGGTTTATGATATGGGTGGTGTAGCATGGTGTTGAGGTTGAGGGTGGTGTCCAGGAAATTCACTACTTTTCTATTGGGTTCCATCTCTACTTTAAGTCCTACTTTAAGTGCCTAATTCTTCTCTTCATATTTTCGAACATTGTGGTGCTGTGGTCCACTACGGTGAAGAGTGAGTCGTCTCGGTACAGCCCGCCACCCAGGTTGGGTATTTCTCTCCTGATCTCGTAGAGTATGTATATCCCAACCAAGTCCCTTAGCTGCGCGGAGTCACTGGAGCCCATTGTAATGTCAAAATTATTTGGCCTATCGCTCCGGGTCTATATATCCCCACCGAATGGGATCAGGGTCTTTCTGGCGGCGTGTATGATTCGGACCTCGTCGTGTGTTAGGTCTGTCCTATTCGTCGCGAATATGTGTGCATTGTTCTGGACTATGGGCGAGATAGAGGAGACGTAATTGTTGATGTCTAGATGTATGAAGCTAGTCCTATGTTTGTCAGGTAAAAATGTAAACCAGTCCAGCACCTGGCTGGTGCAGGACCAGAGTTGTAACTTTATTTTACTCTTAAGTGTGGGCAGGATCCTATCTAAAATGCTTTTGCTAATAACACCCATGTCCGACCGGGATGGGGCTATCAGTCTGACCGGCACGTTAGACTCGAAGTTTGGTTTGTGGTCCTTAATGGTAATCCTCGGCTCCCTTGGTTGGTATGGGGCCATCATATCATTTATACCGAGACCAGATACGATCTCATAAGCCTTGATGTTGATATCCTCCATGGTAGCCTCGGGCGTTTTTTTGTAGCTTTTTCTCAATTCCCTGAGGATTAGCCCATGGTAAAGTTGAACGTCCATTCTGTAAAGGTTGTTGGTTTTGTCGGCATGGACGAGTATTCCTGTGGATTCCTTAAGCTCGGTAATTCTATTTTCCAGTCGTCTAAGGAATTCTCGACCCCGATATGTTGGTCGGAAAATTTGATGTTGGAGATGATGCCAATCATTTCGTTCTCGAACTCTTCCAATAGCCTGTTGTGGGGGGGGGGGGGTTCTTCTTGATCTGAAGAGGCACTCAATGGTTTTTTGGATATTAATATTGGGGTTTCCTCTATCAAAGTGATAAGCCCTCCACCTCATCCTGCATATTAGGGAGTCAGTACTTCTAGTGAGATTCGTGGTGTATTCTCTTTTACCCGGTAATGGGATGTCCTTCAGTGATGCCAGATTGGTGAGTTTATTCATATTGGCTGTGGTCCGCTACTGTATGAAGCGCTCAACAGCGTGTGGAGCATGGGGTAAGCATGTTGGTAAAATCCAGTACTTCAGTATGCGGATAGGGAGCACTCAACGAAGATATAAGTTCGGAGTTATAATAGTGATGAAACATAAGTCAATTGAATGAACTCATAATCCTTTATTTACTGCTATATATATTTCGATGATAGCCATTGAATGGCTATGACCTCATCAGGCAGTTAGTCAGTTCTTAGATATTCCAGCTCTGTGTTTATAGTGCTGATGGTATAGAGCCTTGGGACATATGAGCTTGTTAGGAATAATTTAATGTTGTCAGTAGGAATAGTCTTAATTCTCATTGGTCAGTTTGTAGATGCTAGTAGGGTTGGTATTTGACGTCAAAGAGGCAGGTAGTTTTGTAAAGTTCAAACCGTCAGGCAAGATGACAATAGTTCCATATGACTGATTTTCACAAAAAGCATTCCGTGTCAGATATATATTCAATTAAGGTTAATAGTATGAAATAGAAGCTACAGGTCATTCTTACATTGAGGAATTTATGTGGAGTGGTGCTACTGAAAATTATGGTTAGAGTAGAAAGTTTACAAATAAAAAGACTTATGTAGGTTGGCTTGCACGGACACTCACACCCACCTCGACACATCCACACATACAAATTGAGGAATTAACGAGGGGTGGTAATACTTAAAATAATGGTTAGAGTCAAATACTTAGATAGTTTAGAAAGAATTTAGAAATAAAAGGCTTATGTTGGTTGACTTGTACATACACTCACACCTGCCGCCTCAGACACACAAATATCTACACACAAATCCATACAGGTGTGTATATATATATATATGTACGAACAAGTATATATATATATATATATATAAAATACATATATATATATAAAATATATATATATAAAATACATATATATATATAAAACATATATATATATATAAAATATATATATATATATAATATATATACATATATATAAAATATATATATATATATGAAATATATATATATATAAAATATACATACATATATATAAAATACATATATATATATATATATATATATATATATATATATATATATATATATGTATATATATATATATATAATATATATATATATAGATATATATATATATTTATTAAAATAACAGATTAAACTTTAAGCAAAGAATCGCTGCTTTCACCCTTAACGGGATCTTCTGAAACTAACAAAGTCAATCTGTAAACACAGAACTGGATATTTCAAAAAACGTTGCTACCGGAGGAAGACAGGAAGACGATACTTTGGTTCGTGGTAACGTTCGCTGGCAAAGAACGGGAAAAAACGAATAATACGTCATTAATAGGAGCGGTGAAAAACAATTACGCGCAAAGACAGAACCACGTTTATGGTATAAAAGAGGTCGTAGACTAATGTTCTCTTAGGTGGTGCATAGAGACGTTCTCTGGCAATGAACGAAAAAAACGAAGATAATAAGTCATATGTGGAGCGGGGAGAACAATAGCACGCAAAGACAAAATCACGTAAATGGTAAGCAGAAGTCGTAGACTAAAATTCTAACTAGGAGACCAAATGAATCTCCGCTACAGAGTTAAGAACAAAGTAAATAAATACAATACAGAAGTAATAGAAACAAATAAATACATACACGCAAACAGATACGTACATACACAAGCATACGCAAAACCTTACCATAGCTATACAAAACCAGGCACATATAAA
Source organism: Eledone cirrhosa (assembly GCA_964016885.1). Lineage (NCBI taxonomy): Eukaryota > Metazoa > Mollusca > Cephalopoda > Octopoda > Eledonidae > Eledone > Eledone cirrhosa. The sequence continues at coordinate 413,375,650 of OZ024740.1, forward strand.
TATGTGTGTGTGTGTATGCTTGTGTACAAATAAATAAATAATTATATAAACGTATAGATCGTGCTTAAACTTTAATCTGTTATTTTAATAAATATTTGCTCTACGGTTCTTATATATTTGATATATATTTCCCTTATCGAGCCCTCTTTGGATTTTAGTCTTCAATTTTATTATTATTACTATATATATATATATATATATATATATATATATATATAAAATACACATATATACACATATAAAATATATATATATATACACATAATATATATATATATATATATATATATATATATATAAAATCAGCTTCAATGAAACGTGGTTTTGATGACAGTAGAGGATCCGGTGGACCATCCACCATAAGGACCACACACTATGGGTGTTTGTTGTTGTCCATTGGTCATTGGTACGGGGTGTAGGGGACCTACATGAGGGGGGGGGCTGTGGGAAGCCTTAACCGGGGTTTGTCCATATAGCTTGAGGAAAGTCCCCATCCTTAGGTGTTTGCAGGCACCGAATAATCGACCCTTCTGTTTAATATCTTGGTTCCGCCATGAAGTATCTCAGGTGTCTCACTAAGACAGAGGTTGCAAATACCAGACCCGTCTCTGTCTGGGGGAACCTTTCTAACCACGGGCCAGACCAGAGAGTGCGGGGTCTTTTCAAGGTTGAGCTTCCAGATCAATTCAGAAAGGGCCGTATATTTCCTCTTACCTATTCTGTTATAGGAATGGCGATGGTTATTTATATATATATATATATATATATATATATATATATTTATATATATATATACGTGGGAAAGTAAAAAATCGGAGAATAGACCGTTAAAACATGTTTATTTAAAACAACACCTACGTACGTTTCGCCCAGTTGGGATTCTCAAGGGCATAAATAATCGCAAGTGTTCCTTATATTGCTCGGAAAGAGTGTTTGGGGTTAAATCTACATCAAGATTCATTGCTCGCAAAAATATCTTGTTTTGATTTTGCAGCAGGTCAGGGGAGGTAACTCTGGTCGGTGTTAGTGCAGTCTTTCCCGGACAATTTCTTCTTTTTTTTTTTATATCCCTTGCCGCAACTGTTTGTCTGAGGCTGTGTCTGGTACGCAAGGATTGTTTCCTGGGTGTTATTTTGCAGCGCCTGCCCGCCGGGGTGTTAAGAATTGTTGCCGGGAGATCCGGTGTACGGTTTCACTCCTCATCCTTAACCCATCTGAAGAAGGATATTTTTAAGCGATGTGTACAACTTATCGCTGTTTCAGCTCTGCTGTTGATGAGCTCGTGGGGTGCAGTTATGATGTGGTAGAGCTCCATGAGGCAAAGATCGCATTTCCTCTTGAAGTTGTACGGTGCAGCCCTGCTGACAATCTCCCAGTGCGTGGAGAAGTTGATGTTTAATTCCTTTAGTGATGTGATGTAGTCCGCGAGCGAAGTGGAGTGCCTTAGTTTTCTATTTGTGGAAGAGTGGAGATGTGTTCGAAACCTAATTTTGAACGGGCCAGAGGTAGCCCCTATATAATGTTTAACGCTATTGTGGCTGGTAATAGTGCATCTATATATAACCCTATCAGTCAAGCAGTATCATCTAAGGGTGCAGCGTCTTCTGTCGCGGCAGTTGCAATTTCTGTCGCGGTTCCGTCTATTTCCCACGGTAAGGCTATCATTGTTGCTGCCTACGTTGTTACCTACGCTACCGCAGTTGTCGTTAGCACCATTTCAACCCACAGCACGCGGGGTGGTGCGATTGATACTCCGCACGTCATGTCCTGCATGGTCTCCAGTCATTTCGCGGTTATGCTGGTTGCGTCTGCGGATGCCGTTGCCAACACTATTGGATGCTACCAGGGAGTTGTTAAGGCCGATATAGTTATTGTCAGGTGTAGGTGCGTCTGTGTCGAGGTGTTGTGTCTTGGTGATCTTACTGTGGTTCGTTGTTCCTATGATGTCTGCTAGGTTAGGAGTAGTGGAGTTGGATATTTTTATATTGTTCCTATTAAGAATTGTTCTATACCTATTGTTGGGCGGGAAGTTCTTCTCTAAGGCTTCGAAGAACATCCGGGGTATGTTGGAGGCCACACTCCGAGAGTAGGGGTGTGGAACCATAGGACGTTACGGTGGCGATTACGTGTCCTTGTACTTTTGCTACGGGTGGTTCCATCTAGGTGACCACTCTTATGTGTGTTAATGCGCAGTCGCCCGCTCAGTGCCCCTTTCACTTTATGCTCGGGTGCACTCTTCCTACCTCTTCCATGTTTATGTACACGAAGATGATGGTTGGAAGGCGTTGGTAGTAGGCCGTCGCCTTTGTTGGTTTTGTAATAGGGGAATAGTTCGAGTAATCTACAGTGTTCACCGGCGCCGGGGTCGTGATCTTTGGTGCGATTATCTATTCTATTATATCCGGATCTCCCTGCAACAAGTCTTAACACCCCGGCGGGCAGGCGCTGCAAAATAACACCCAGGAAACAATCCTTGCGTACCAGACCCAGCCTCAGACAAACAGTTGCGGCAAGGGGAAAAAAAAAAAAAAAATTGTCCGGGAAAGACTGCCCTAACACCGGCCAGAGTTACCTCCCTTGAACTGCTGCAAAATCAAAACAAGATATTTTTGCGAGCAATGAACCTTGATGTGGATTTAACCCCCAAAACTCTTTCCGAGCAATATAAGGAACACTTGTGATTATTTATGCCCTTGAGAAGCCCAACTAGGCGAAACGTACGTAGGTGCTGTTTTAAATAAACATGTTTTAACGGTCTATTCTCCGATTTTTTACTTTCCCACGTGCTTACGCTCTGCTAACTCTCTAGCCCACTAAATATTAACACTTCGAATATTTAATACTGCCGGCACTAGTATCGAGCACCTTTGGCATACGCTACTTGGCGTATGCCAAAGGTGCTCGATACTAATAACTATATGTATCACCTATCCTCCCCTTTTTTTTCTCTTTCTCGATACGTAAATACTGTATATATATATATATATATATGAAAAAAGTTTGTCTTTCATCAGTGATCTTCCAACTATCATAGGCATTTCATCGCTTTAAAGACCATTTTTTTCATATGTAACCCATTTGCAACTCCGCAGCGCCCTTATTATCATATTTACACATATTTTTTCCTCTGCTGCTACACCGTTTTTTTTCGTTCTATGTATCTTTACCCTTTCTAGCAGTCTCTCTCTCTGTTAGCCTCTTCCTCACCCTTCACTCACTCATTCTCTGTCACTACCTCTCCTCTTCATCTTTCTTCCCGTTTGACCTGTGAGTAATTCTTTTCTCTCACATTCTCGGCCAAACTGGTCGGAATTTTTTTCTCTCTAGTCTACGATTTCACAGAATTTATGTTTACCGAATTCGCAGACCAGACCCCTTTTCCCTCTCGTTAGACCTGTTCGAAATTCCTTCCTTGCTCACATTTCAACCAGGTTTGATGGTCTTTATTCTCTCGTTCACGATTTCACCGAACTTAAATTCATAGAAATCTGGGACTTGTCTCCTTCTTCCTCACTTTCTGTTGCTTCACCATTTTGTTTGTTTACCCTCGCGTCCCCTTTATTTACGTGTCCCAACGACTTTGTTTAGCCGTTGCTCGCACCAACCGGAGGTATATGGTCTTTAAAGCGGTGAAATGCCTATGATAGTTGGAAGATCACTGATGAAGGACAAACTTTTTTCATATGTAACCCATTTGCAACTCCGCAGCGCCCTT